>WNWK01032291.1:0-22010 GCA_009830355.1 Cherax destructor
ACACAGCTAGCTTGTAGCCAGGACTTCTTGACGCGTATGAAATACGTACGAATGCTGGGATGGGTGGGGTCCGTGGTGGGTGGGTAAGGCGGGTGTGTCTGCTGAACCACAATAACAGTAGTAGTAACAAGACTGCTTGTGAGAATGGTTATTTGTTTTCCTTCCCACAAACTGTAAGTAAGTTTATTCAGGTATACACAGATACAGTTACGAAGATTATCATACATAGCAGCATATGTGTAGAGAACCTAGGATAACCCAAAAAGTCAGAGTGACAGTATTTCCATTGACTGACTTGGGTTACCCTAGGTTCTCTACACATATGCTGCTATGTATGATAATGTATGTAACTGTACTCACCTAATTGTGGTTGCAGGTGTCGAGACTCAGCTCCTGGCCCCGTGTATCTGAATAAACTTAGTTTGCAGGAAGGAAAAACAAATTCCCTTTTCCTCAAAGCATGAAGATTCTTAGGCAGTAAATAACCATGTGCTCAAAATTTTCCCCTCCTGCCGAACCGTGTAATATCATCTTTACGTCGTGTAAGATGATAATGTGTATAAATCTTAAATCGTGCAATACCGTAACGTGCAACATAATCTCGTGCTAAATGACGTTCTACTGTAATGTATCTCTCCGCCTGCGTTCTAGAGAGTACAGGTTTAGGAACTTCAAGCGTTCCCAGTAATTGAGGTGGATTGTTGCATCATCTGCCGAGTCTTTTGCTTTCATAGGGAGTGATTTTCATGTGCAAGTTTGGTACTAATCCTCTATGATTTTCCAAGTGTATATAATCATGCATCTCTCCTACCTGCATTCTGAGAAGTACAGGTTGAGGAACTTCAAGCGTTCGCAGTACAGTGGACCTTCGAGTATCGGCCGTAATCCATTCCAGGAGCTAGGCCTCAACTCGAACTAATATTTCTCATAAGAAATACAGTTGACCCTTGAAAATCGTCCTTAATCCGTTCCAGAGAGTCTGCCAAAATTCAAAATTAATGATTTTCAAAACCATTTTCCCTATAAGAAATAATGTAAATAAAATTAATCCATTTCAGACACCCAAAAGTATTAATTTTTTTTTTTTTTACATGAAATGTACATTTATCTACACAGAAAACAATGAGACATGAAGAATAAAACAATAATATGACACTTACCTTTGTTGAAGAGTTGTTGATGTGTGGAAGATGGGAGGAGGGTAGAGGATGGAAGAGTTACTATTGTTTGGAAAGGGAATCCCCTTCCATAGACTTCAGGTACCAAGTCCTTTTCCGGGGTTACTTCCCTTCTTTGTCTTTTACTGCCACAGTACATTCATTACTTTAAAATATTTGTAGTCTTAAGGGAGGGGCGAGCCTTTTTTGAATAATTAGGAAAGGAAGATTGAAAAATTATGGAAAAAAATGCTTTCTTACCAAAAAATAGTGCATCATTCTGGCAACATTTTGGTGTAATCAGCTTGTTTATATCATATTTCTAAGTATGTTTGTCCTTAAATGTAATTTTTTTGTTCTTGCTGTCATAAATAATACATGTTGGCAATTACAGTGGACCCTCGGTTTTCGTTCACCTCCAAACTCGAACAATTTTGTAAATGTATTTTTGTAAGAGCTATTGTAAGTGTATTTTTGGGGTTCTGAAATGACTAATCTAATTTACATTTGTCCTTATGGGAACAAATTTGTTCGGTAATGGCACTCAAACAGCATTCTGGAATGAATTTTTAACGAAAACCGAGGGTCCACTGTAGTGTTTTTTTTTTTATCTCTCCAAAAATTTCAATTTTTATTATAGTTTCATTAAAAGAACACTATATAGCACATCTCTGACACCTCCATTCAAGAGCAGCGACTCATGCCACCTCAGTGGCCTCTGGGGTCTCAACAAGTGTTGACATATGCAACACGCTGAGATTTAGCACGAAGTATCCATAGAATTTTACAGAAAAAAATATATTAATAACTCAGAAATAAATTATTGACATTGTGAGCCATTTTTTGTGAAAAGTATTACAGTCATACCAGAGCCTGATCAACCAGGCTGTTACTGCTGGCCACACGCAGTCCAACGTACGAACCACAGCCCGGCTGGTCAGGTACCGACTATAGGTGCCTGTCCAGTGCCTGCTTGAAGACAGCCAGGGGTTTGTTGGTAATCCCCCTGATGTATGCTGGGAGGCAGTTGAACAATCTTGGGCCCCTGACACTTATTGTGTTGTCCCTCAACGTGCTAGTGGCACCCCTGCTCTTCATTGGGGGGATGTTACATCGCCTGCAGAGTCTTTTGCTTTCGTAGGGAGTGATTTTTGTGTGCAAGTTTGGTACTAAGCCCTCGAGAATTTTCCATGTGTATATAATAATGTATCTCTCCCGCCTGCGTTCTAGAGAGTACTATCCAAGATACGGTACTATGTTACACAACCAGCTCTCCTTACCCTATATCACTCACTCATTTACCCCTACCTCACCTATGGAATCTGCGCATGGGGCTCAACATCAATAACTCATCTCAGACCATTAATAACACAACAAAAAACAGCAGTTAGAATGATAACATATGTTGTGTCATCTGCAAAAAATATGGGTTTGAGAAGTTGTGATGCATTCGGTAGGTCGGTTATGTAAATGAGGAATAGGAGTGGCCCCAGGACACTTCCTTGAGGGACTCCGACTGTAATTTGTTGTGGAAGAGTTCGCTCCATTTGTGTATACGTATTGGCTTCTGTTGCTAAGGTATGACTTTAGGTAGTTGAGTGGGTGCCCCCTTATACCATAGTGTACTAATTTTGTGAGCAGTAAATCATGGTCGACTATATCAAAAGCTTTGCGTAGGTCTATATAAGATTCCCAGCGGGACTTCTTTCTTCTCAAATGCAGTGTATATTAACTCTAACATGTGTGTAATAGCATCGTTTGTGCTCTTGTTGGTCCTGAATCAAAATTGACAGGGGTTGAGTACATTGTGTGAGACGAGGTAGGAATAGATCTGTCTATGAATTAATTTTTCAAAGATTTTAGAGAGCAGTGGTAAATTAGAAATTGGTCTATAATTATTCAAGTCAGTCTGATCACCTCCTTTGTGGATCGGGGTGACCCTAGCTATTTTGAGAATTGATGGGAAGGTAGAGGTTTCAATGGATTTATTGAATAGTGTTGTTATAATTGGTGACAGTACCTGTGTAGGTTTTTTGTACATAAAAGGTGGTAAGCTGTTTATGTCTCCTGCCTTGTTTTTAAGGGTGTTGATTATGAGCGAGACTTCAATTGGGTTGGTAGGAGCTTGGAATAGTGTATTAGGGTATGTATTGGTGAGGTAGTCTGTTGGCCGGGTGTTCGAGCTTGGGATTTTACTCACTAGATTCTTTCCTATGGTGGAGAAGAAAACATTAAGTCTGTTTGCTGTCTCAGTTGGTGAGAGTAGGGGTTCATCTGTTTTTGATAATTTGATGGTATTGTTCTTGGATATCTTTTTATTTCCTAGAATTGCAGATAGGTTTTTCCAGGTCTGTTTCATATCACCTTTTATGGTCTGGAGTCTGTTCTCATAATACAATTTTTTGGACCTCCTTCTCAGGCTGGTAAGGATTGATGAGCAGCATTTGGATTGTTCTCTGGTTATTAGACCCCTTCTGTATTGTTTTTCATAATGGTGCCTTTTGTTAATGGATTTAAGGACGCTGGGTGTTAGCCAGGGATTGTTAAGTCTCTTAGCTGTTTAGTTTTTTTAGGGCAATGTCTGTTATAGAGGTGGTGGTTTTTTTTTTTTAAGAAAATTCTTGATGCATTCATTAGTATCTGAATATGTTTCTAATTCATTATGCCAGTCAATGTTAGTCATAGCTGTTATAAAGTTATTAACAGCTGACTCATTATGTAGTCTGAAGGTAGCTTTTGTAATATCTTGGGGCAGTTTGCCTAGGTTGGTTATGAGAAAGGTAGGGTAGTGGTCTGTGGTGTTGTCTGTGATTATGCCTGATTTTAGAGGGGATATAGTGTTAGTCCAGATGTGGTCTAATAATGAGTACTAGTCTCGGAGATTCTTGAAGGTTTTGATATTGTTGATAGTAAAAAGCAGTTGCTCATAGTGTTTGTGAATTCTGTTACTTGTGGGTCCTGGTCATGTAGGAGATTTATGTTGAAATCTTTTGTGAGCAGCAAATGGTCTTTGTTCATGTGTGCATCAGTTATCAGGTTACCTAGTTTTTCACTAAAGTGGTAGATTTTTGACTGTGGTAATCTGTAGATGTTTATCACTGTGAGGGTTTTTTTCAGGTCTTTTGATTTAAATTTAGCTATAATATATTCTCCATGTTCATCGCTTGTGCAAGAGTTATTGATACATTCAAGTTGATCTGAATAATATATAGCTATTCCACCCCCTCGCTGGTCTGTCCTACAGTTGTGAATGGCTGTGTAACCTGGGATGGCATAGACACCTGTAGTATCAGGCTTTAGCCAGGTCTCAGTGAGTGTGATGATTGACATATTGGTCTGTAGGGATTGGAGTAGTGCTGTTAGTTACCATTTTGTTCTAGGCACATGTCAATTGACACTAGGCCTGTTGTATGTATGTGTGTGTGTGTGTGTGTAAGGAAACACTTCAAAATGTTTCTGCCCCACCGGGAATTGAACCCGGCCCCTCCGTGCGTGAAGCGAGAGCTTTACCCACTGGGCCACCGGGGGCTGTGAGGTCATCATAATGTTTGCTCAAAGATCTAACATTGTAATTGAAGATAGTTAAGTTATTGTTGGCTCTGAGTAATGTCTTTGCTTGATCTGCTGTGTAATAGTTACAGTTGCTGTTGGAATCATGTAAGTCATTTATTTAATAATAGGTTGATGTCAGGATCAATGCCTGTAATCATAGGATTTAGAGTGATTCTATAACTAGACTTGAGAACAATGGATTATGCTAAACTTAATAATATGGTACTAGATTAAATTCTTACTGACTATTGGATTATTATAATTTTGAACAATTGTTCACAGAGATATAGGATATTTGAACAATGTTGATTATATACTAATTGAACTGGCTAATGAATGGTTGGAATAATTTCCATGACTAGTATTAAATTGTTATGGATAATTATTTTGATTCAATATTGCACTGGTTGAAACTTTTAGTTTATAAGAGGTAAATGAATGCAAAGAACTATTGGACTAATAGTAAAAATGGTTTTCAAATATTAACCCACCACTTAACCCTTTGGGGGTCCAAGGGGTCTCTCTGAAACTCGTTCTCAGGGTCCACGAAAAAAAAAAAAAAAATTCTTATGGAATGATAGAGAATCTTTTTCCGATCATAACGAAACATAAATTATGAAATTTGATCGAAAACTAACGGAATTATGCTTTCGCGAAGTTAGCGGTAGCCATGACACTTACGCATCGGCGATTTCGCCCACTTTGAGCCCTATTTTCGGCACATTCCAATGTTTCAGTCTACTAAAATTATAGCTATTTCGCTAGAACTCCATTTCTTCTATCGATTGAGTACAAGAAACTGCCTATTTACCAATTTTAACTACCCAAAATAGTAGTCAGAAAATGGCAATTTGGCCAATTTCACACAAATTTCAAACGATGCCAATTTCAAAATAGGGTCCATAATAAACAAGGCAGACATTCCTGGCACTAAAATAACATCTTCTCTGTTCATTAGTCACGTCTCCAGGCCCCTCTTACATTACTTTTGCTTTCCATTTTGAATTTTTATTCTCAAAAAATAGAAGATTTACTGTTATGTATATAACTGCATCACTGTAAAAATGATATAAATAATATCAGCGCACTTGTGCAAGAATATTAGACTCTCCAGTTGATGTGTATTGGACGCATGGTGTGATTTGTTTACTCCTGAACATCGGCCAAAATCGAACATTTTCACTACTTTGCGCTCAGTTTCAAGGTACTTTTCATCGTGAAACCAGTCAAAATGATCTCTATTTCTGTAATATATCATCTATTCTATAAAATGAGACTAAGAAAACGAGAATACAAGCATAAATACCATACGAAAATAGACTGCAAAGTCGCTGTTTTAAACCAAAAACACAGTCAGAGTTTTTTTTTCCTCATTATGCACTGTGGTGCAGGAATTTTTTTATACTGCGCACACTGACCGCACAGACCCATTCTATCACATCTAGGCCTAACAGCCTGTTTCTGCTTGATTTGAGGGCGCTAGAATCATTGACAGCAAAGTCGCTGTTTTAAAACAAAAACACAGTCAGAGTTTTTTTTTCCTCATTATGCACTGTATGGTGCAGGAATTTTTTTATACTGTGCACACTGACCGCACAGACCCATTCTATCACATCTAGACCTAACAGCCTGTTTCTGCTTGATTTGAGGGCGCTAGAATTTAGGCGTACTAGTACGTCAATAACCCCAGTGCGTAAGACGTACTAGTATGACCAAAACCCCGAAAGGGTTAAACTTCTCCTTACCAACTTTAACAGAACACATGACCATAACACTAGACACAGATCACTCCTCGATGTTCCCCGTGTCCATCTAACGCTATGCAAAAACTCAATGCATATAAAAGGCCCGAAAATTTGGAATTCATTACCTGTGATTGCCAAAGAAACCCTGCCTGTACCCCAATTCAAAACGATACTAAAAAACCACCTTGTCACTCAAACACAAGTGCACAATATCAAACATTCCCAACAAAGTTGATTAATCACTAAAATGTAAAAACCTGTTATAAATAATGCATATTGAGCTAACTGTTTCTATAACATTAACAAAAAAATAATTCACTCTCTTGTACTCTGTGTAACTTAAATAATGACCATATAAACTGTAATTGTATTGCAACTAATTGTTTTAAATTGTTTGATCTCATTCAATTAACTGCATTGCAACAATTAATAAATTAATTTGTTCAACTTATGTTCAAATTTTACAACTTACATACACAATTATACCTATTTTGTAAATTATCAACCATAATTTTTTACCATGTAGTCTACTATTAATTAATCTTAAGAATGCCCACAATGCACAGTATATTAGGTGCTTTTTGGCATGTACACCTCATTTATACCTAACTATGTATCATGTCTAAATAACAACATTGTATCATGTCTAAATAACAACATTGTATCATGTCTAAATAAACTAATATAATATGGCTCTGTCACTGAACTTGTTGCAAAGATGGCTTATTTCAGCTTGCTCAGGGTGATATTTTTCAGCAAATGCCTGCACCTTATTCCACATTGCACAAATCTCCTTAATCTCTGAAGAAGGCACCTCATCCAGTCCATTTTCCTCCTTCTGTGAAGCAATTTCCTCTACTGTGGTATGATGCTGTTCCAGATAAATCTCTTGCAGCTCTTCAGTGGTTAGCTCTTCCCTGTGGTCCTCCACCAACTCTTCCACATCCTTGCCACTCACCTCCAACCCCAGGGACTTGCCCAATACCACAATACCTTCCACAACAGGCAGAGAGTCGTCAGGGTCAGCCTCAAACCCTTCAAAATCCTCTGTTGGACACAATCCGGCCACAATTGTCTCCAAGCAGAGTTCAAAGTCCTGGAAGTCACTCCCTCCCAAGCCTTACCTATAAGGCTTATGCAATGGAGGATACTGAAGTGATTCCTCCAGAAATCTCTTAGGGTCAACTCAGTGTCTGAGGTCATTTCAAAGCACTTTTGAAACACTGCTTTTGTGTAGAGTTTTTTGAAGTTAGAAATAACCTGCTGGTCCATGGGCTGGATGAGAGGAGTGGTGTTAGGAGGCAAGAACTTCACTGTGATGAAACTTAACTCACTAGAGAAATAGTCTGCCAATTGTGAGGATGAGCAGGAGCATTGTCCAGTACCAGGGGGCACTTGAGTCCCAATTCCTTTTCCTGGAGGTATTTTTTCACACTGGGGCCAAACACTTGATGGACCCACTCTGAAAATTTGCTTCGTGACCCATGCCTTAGTGTTAGCCTTCCACATCACACACAATTTGTTTTTGACGACATTGTGTTTCTTGAACACACTGGGATTTTCAGAGTGATACACCAGTAAAGTCTTCACTTTAAAATCCCCACTAGCATTACTACACAACATGAGAGTTAGCTTGTCATTCATAGGCTTGTGTCCTGGCAGTGCCTTTTCCTCCTGAGTAATGTAGGTCCTGTTTGGCATTTTCTTCCAAAACAAGCCTGTTTCATCACAATTAAACACTTGTTGGGTTTTGAATTTTTCAGTCTCTATATACCCCTTAAATTCACTCACAAAGTTTTCAGCAGCACGTTTGTCTGAACTGGCTGTATGCCACTGCGTTTCCTAAATCTGTCAAACCAGCCTTTGCTGGCCTTAAAATCACTCAAATCAGCACTGGTTCCAGGCATTTTCTTGATAAGATCTGCGTGGAACTGCCTTGCCTTTTCACAAATTATCGCCATAGTAACACTATCACTCGCTATCTGTTTTTCGTTGATCCACACCACCAACAACTTCTCAACCTGATCCACTTTTTGTGATCTATTTTTCGTTAACATATCAACACCTTTCACAACATTAGCTTCCTTAATTTCTTTTCTCTTTGCCAGGATAAAGGTGATAGTTGATTTGTTCTTGCCTTACATACTTACAAGCTCCCCCACACGTATGCCACTCTCATATTTTTCAATTATCTCCTTCAATTCTATGGTGTTCCTCACTTTCTTTACAACAGGGGTGCCACTAGGAAGTTTCTTTGGACCCATGGCGGCTTATTTGACATTGACAATTAGTGAAGAAGAACTGAATTTACTGTGAAATGTTTGGATGAGTGCGTCGGGTAATGTTCACTCAATGGTAAACAAAGCTAGACTGGCTCACGACACCTGCGCGGGGAGGCACGCAAGCGTTGGCAAGCAGACAGGTCTGGTACGCGGGCCGAAACTCGGAGAAACAGCCGATAATCAGGCAAAAATTGGGCCGAAGAAAGTGACCAAAACACGAGTCGGCCGACACTCAGGGTAACCAAAATTTGGGGGTCCACTGTAATTAAGTTGTTTTATCACAGTTATGTGTGCCGTGAGAGTTCTCTGTACATTTTCTAGGTCAGCAATTTCACCTGCCTTGAAAGGTGCAGTTAGTGTGCAGTAATATTCCAGCCTAGATAGAACAAGCGACCTAAAGAGTGTCATCATTGGCTTGGCATACCTGGTTTAGAAGGTTCTAATTATCCAACCTGTCATTTTTTGATCAGATGCAATTTATACAATAATAATAATACAGTGGACCCCCGCCTAACGAGCACCCCGGAAATCGTACAATTATGTAAGTATAATATTGTAAGTGCTTGTGGAAGTGTATTTTTGGGGGTCTGAAATAGACTAACGTATGTGACATTATTTCTTAAGGGAGTAAATTCGTTCGGTAATGGCACTTGAGCAGGCTTCTGGAATGAATTTTGCTTGTTTGGCGGGGGTCCACTGTAATAATGATATTTTTATTTCATTGCAAGTTTACATCGAAGGTGAGATCCTCTGACATGATCACTCCCAGGTCTTTGACATTAGTTTTTCGCTCTATTGTGTGGTTGGAATTAGTTTTGTACTCCGATGAGATTTTAATTTCTTCACGTTTTCCGTATCTGAGTAATTGAAATTTCTCATCATTGAACTTCATATTGTTTTCTGCAGCCCATTTAAAGATTTGGTTTATGTCTGCTTGGAGTCTTGCAGTGTCTTCAACGGTGGACACTGTCATACAGATTCGGGTGTCATCTGCAAAGGAAGACACAGCACTGTAGCTTATATCCCTGTCAATGTCTGATATGAGGATGAGGAATAGGATGGGAGCAAGTACTGTGCCTTGTGGAACAGAGCTTTTCACAGTAGCTGCCTCAGACTTTACTCTGTTGACTACTACTCTTTGTGTTCTACATGTTAGGAAATTATAGATCCATCTACCAACTTTTCCTGTTATTCCTTTATCACGCATTTTGTGTGCTATTACACCATGGTCACACTTGTCAAAGGCTTTTGCAAAATCTGTGTATATAACATCTGCATTCTGTTTATCTTCTAGAGCATCCAGGACCTTGTCATAGTGGTCCAGTAGTTGGGACAGACAGGAGCGGCCTACTCTAAACCCATGCTGTCCTGGGTTGTCCAATTGATGGGTATCAAGATGGGTGGCGATCTTGCTTCTTAGAACCCTTTCAAAGATTTTTATGATATGGGACGTTAGCGCAATTGGTCTGTAGTTCTTTGCTATTGCTTTACTGCCCCCTTTGTGGAGTGGGGCTATGTCTGTTGTTTTTAGTAGCTGCGGGACGATCCCAGTGTCCATGCTCCCTCTCCATAGGATGTTAAAAGCATGTGATAGGGGCTTCTTGCAGTTCTTGATGAACACGGAGTTCCATGAGTCTGGGCCTGGAGCGGAGTGCATGGGCATGTCATTTATTGCCTTTTCGAAGTCATTTGGCATCAAGGTGATGTCAGAAAGGCATCCGTCTGTCAAGTTCTGTGGCACTCTCATAAAAAAATCATTTAGGTTTTCGATTTTCAGTCTGGTTAGTGGCTCGCTAAAGACTGAGTCATACTGGGATTTAAGTAACTCACTCATTTCCTTGCTGTCATCTGTGTAGGACCCATCCGTAGATCTACGTTCACTCGCGCACTGCTCCGAATATTTTGAAAAAAAAAAAATCATTTTTTTTTAAAAATGAAGAGCGCATTTTTATAAACAGGATAGGCTAAAAAAAAAAATTTAGGGCCAGTACTTACCGAGATATAAGCCTGACAAGTTGGTGCTGGATGCTCACCTGACAGCAACAACAAGTCCTGCCGCTTGCAGAAGTAATGCCGATATACTTTTTTTTTTAGTTTTTATTTTAATTTATACAATTTTTATGTTCTGGTAATTACAATTTATAATAGTTCTTGTGATTTCATAGCCAATCTTTGTTCTAACACTAATATTAGGTGCTGAAATAGTACTCAAATAGTCACAATGACACCAACAGGTGAACAATTTCACCTGCCATGGTCATTTACTATTGTCTATAAATATATACAAAGTATTTATAGGTCCCAGCAATGTTTTAGACATCCTGGAGTATATATGAAACTCCTTGAAGAATGGTGTTATGACAATTGTCAGATAACTACTGATAAGGCAGTGACATTGATGAATGAATGTGTGCAAGGAACCCTTGCTTTGTTTTCACTCTCTGTATCTGTCTATCTATCTATCTGTCTGTCTATCTATCTGTCTGTCTACCTATCTGTCTGTCTATCTATCTGTCTATCTATCTGTTTATTTATCTATCTGTTTATTTATCTATCTGTCTATCTATCTGTCTATCTGTGTTTCTATCTATCTGTCTAGCTCGGCTTATCTGTCTTTGTTTGCCTGCCTATGTGTGCCTGGAGTATAATATGAAACTCCTTGACTAATGGTGTTATGACAAGTGTCAGATAACACTGACAGCCCAATGACATTGATGAATGAATGTGCGCAGGGAACCCTCGCTTTGTTTTCACTGTATCTGTCTATCTATCTGTCCATCTGTCTATCTGTCTGTGTCTCTGTCTAGCTCTGCTTATCTGTCTTTCTGTCTGCCTGTGTGTGCCTGGAGTATATGAAACTCCTTGAAGAATGGTGTTATGACAAGTGTCAGATAACACTGACAGCCCAATGACATTGATGAATGGGAGCAGGGACCCCTCTCGTTGTTTCCACTGTCTATCTGTCTGTCTGTCTAGCTCTGCTTATCTGTCTTTCCGTCTCGTAAGCCAACAGGTATTATACGCGATGCAGAAGTGACAATGCGTATTACTTGCCAGTCATGCGTATTATGTCTTATATATACAAGCATTGTATAGGACTTTGCCTGGAATTTTTGGGTTATCCTTGGTAATTTACACTATGTATAATAACTGTACTTATGTGTACATGTGAGAGAGAGAGAGAGAGATATTACAGATATATATAGATAGACAGATATAGACAAATACAGAGATATACAGTGGTACCTCGAGTTACGATATTTTTTCGTTCGAGAATGCTGTTCAAGTGCCATTACCAAACGAATTTATCCCCATAAGGAATAATGTAAAATAGACTAGTCCTTTTACACCCCCAAAAATATACCTACAAAAGCATTTAAAAAAATAAACTTACATAAAAGGGCGATTTTGGGGACCATCGTAACTCGAGGTACCACTGTATATAGATAGACAGATATAGACAGATATAGACAGATATAGACAGAGATATAGACAGATATAGACAGAGATATAGACAGATATAGACAGAGATATAGACAGAGATATAGACAGATATAGACACAGAGACAGCCAGAGACAGCCAAAGCCAGCCTGCCAAATATATAAGAACATAAAAAAGAACGAACACTGCAGAAGGCCTACTGGCCCATGCAAGGCAGGTCCATATCACCCCCCAGCTTAGACCAATGACCCACCTAGTCAGGTCACATCCTCTCAAGGAAGGAGCACAGCATCAGACCTAGTAGCACAAGCTAGTCAGGTCCAACTCACACCCACCCACAGCCACTCATGTATTTATCAAACCTATTTTTACTTTCCTCTTATAAGGGGAGTGTTAATGCGACATGACATCAGTGAATCCATGGTGTTTGCCACATTATTTGCATCAGGTGGCACTCAATTGAACTAGTGCTCCCACAAGGTACTAAGTGGTCCCAGATTTTTTTAATACTGCGCACACTGAGGGCGCAGACCCATTCTCTCATGTCTAGGCGACTCAGGCCTATTGCACTAAATTTGAAGGAATGAAAAATAAAACGTTGATCTACGTTCGGAGCAGTACGCGTGCAAACGTATATCTACGTTTGGACAGTTTAAGGGTTAAAAGTTCATGCATGTGTGAATTTTCATCTGAGCTGCCTCCTGGTGTTATCTCTGCTAGCACATTGTTTGCAATGTTGCTCCATTTTAGGTGCCTGAGGTTGAAATCCCCCAGTAGCAAGATGTTGGGGGCAGGAGCTGGAAGATTTTCCAGACAGTGGTCAATTTTCAGAAGCTGTTCCTGGAATTGTTGGGACGTTGCATCCGGGGACTTGTAGACAACCACGATGACCAGGTTTTGATTCTCGACCTTTATTGCTAATACTTCAACTACATCATTTGAGGCATTTAGTAGTTCTGAACATATAAGTGACTCTGTGATATACAGGCCAACCCCCCCTTTTTGCCTGTTCACTCTGTCACACCTGTATAGGTTGTAGCCCGGGATCCATATTTCATTGTCCAAGTGATCTCTTATGTGGGTCTCTGTGAAAGCCGCAAACATAGCATTTGACTCTGTAAGCAGTCCACGAATGTACTTATTGGTCCTTTCACATTCCTCTCAAAGGTTATTTAAACCAACATTATAAAAATAGAGCTATATTAAGAAGTATATACATATAATATACAGGTCTCCACTCCTAAACATATAATCAGCCTTTCCCAATGCACATGGCTCAGCTGCCACCTTCAACTCTCTTTTTCTCAACATTTCTTAACCCTCCAGTGTCTTGATACACTGAAGATCACTGAATGTCATAGTAACATCGATCTACAACCCTCCCCATTACCTTTTGGGCACTCATTCCGCCCTGAAGCCAAGTTAAAATCAGCACCTACAACACCAGCTCACTCCAGCCGCCATGTTTTTCTCCAGGAGGGATTGTCGGAAAACAACAGTCTCTCTAAGCTCCTCCCCCTCAAACAAGAACACATCACTTTGCATATCTCTCAACATATCTTATGTTATTACAATGAGACATGCAACTTATAATTATTACTTAATAAAATGTGTGCATTATTTATATAACCTATTATATTGAGAAAATCAGTTTAATCCAGCTCTTAAGTTTTTAAGGCTGGCCAAGCTTTTTAAACTCAACCCAAGCAGTACTTCTGATTAATTCAATATAATTAGGTATTCATGTTATTTAATTACAACAATACATGCTGGGTTCCATAGCCCCCATAACAAGTCCATAATACCCCATAACATGGATCAACGAAAAACAGTTAGCAGCAGATAGTGTTTCGGAGGCAATAATATGTGAAAAAGCAAGGCAGTTGCATGATGATCTCGTTAAGAAAATGCCTGCAACGAGTGCTGTAGTGAGCGAATTTAAAGCCAGCAGAGGCTGGTTTCACAAATTTAAGACTCGAAGTGGCATACATAGTGTTGTGAGGCATGGTGAGGCAGCCAGTTCTGACAAAATTGCGGCTGAAAAATATGTGCCTGAATTCCAGGAGTACATAGAGGCTGAACAATTCCTCCCCCAACAAGTGTTTAATTGTGATGAAACAGGCCTGTTTTGGAAGAAAATGCCCAACAGGACCTTCATTACTCAGGAAGAAAAGGCACAGCCAGGACATAAGCCTATGAAAGACAGGCTAACTTTGATGCTTTGTGCTAATGCCAGTGGTGATTGCAAAGTGAAGCCTTTACTGGTGTATCTTTTTGAAAATCCCCGAGTGTTTGGCAGATGCGGTGTCACCAAGTCTAACTTGTGTGTGATGTGGAGGTCTAACAAATAGGCATGGGTCACAAAGGACATTTTCTTAGAGTGGTTCAATGGCGTGTTTGGCCCCAGTGTGAAGAAATATCTATTGGACAATAATTTGCCACTTAAGTGCCTCCTGATAATGGACAATGCTCCTTGTCATCCTCCAAACTTTGTAGAGAAAATTGTGGAGGAGTTTAAATTCATCAAAGTGAAGTTCTTGCCCCCTAATACCACTCCTCTCCTCCAGCCCATAGACCAGCAGGTCATTGCAAACTTTAAAAAACTCTACACCAAAGCAATTTTTCAAAAGTGCTTTGATGTGACCACAGACATGAATATAACCCTAAGAGACTTTTGGAAAAACCATTTCCATATCCTGCATTGTGTAAACCTTATAGGTAAGGCTTGGGAGGGAGTGACTACCAGGACTTTGAACTCTGACTGGAGAAAATTGTGGCCAGACTGTGTCCTAGAGAAGGATTTTGAAGGTTTTGGGGCTGAGCCTCAGAACCCTGAGCATGAGCCTGAGCCTGAGCCTGTTGTGGAAGAAATTGTGGAATTGGGCAAGTCTATGGGGTTAGAGGTGAGTGGTGAGGATGTGGAACAGTTGGTGGATGAGCACAAGGAAGAGCTAACCACTGAAGATCTGCAAGAGCTTCAACAGCAACTGGAACAAGAGACCAGAGGTCAGGACAATGGTTCAGAGGAGGAGGAGGTGGAACAGAGATGGAAGAAGGTGCCTTCTTCAAGGATTAGGGAGATCTTTGCCAAATGGAGTGATGTGCAAGGCTTTATGGATGAATATCACCCTAACCATGCTGTTGCAGGCCGTGCTGGCAACCTGTACAATGACACAGTGGTGTGTCATTTCAGGGATGTGTTAAAGAATCGCCAAAAACAGAGCTCCCTGGACAGATTTATTGTTAGAAAGAGGTCCAGTGACTCTCAAGCTGGTCCTAGTGGCATTCAAAGAAAAAGGGAAGTAACCCCAGAAAAGAACTTGGTACCTGCAGTGTTAATGGAAGGGGATTCCCCTTCCAAACACTAGCATACTACTCCACCTTCTCCCCTCCTCCCGTCCTCCACACATCAACAACTCTTCAATAAATGTAAGTGACATGTTATTGAACAATATTTACATGTGTATTTATTTATTGTTCATTAAATTGTGTATTATTTAATGTCAAAAAGTTCTAAAAAATATTTTATTTAACTACTTTTGGAAGTCTTGGACGGATTAATTTTATTTCCATTATTTCTTATGGGGAAAATTGATTCGGTTAACGATTGTTTCGGTTAAAGATATGCCCTCTCTGACGTATTAATATCGTTAACCGAGGTATGACTGTAATTAAAATTTCAAGTAAAAAGTAATTACTAATACTGTAAATAGTTAAGGTTGGGAAATGGTAATGATAAATATGTATTAAAAATAAAAAAAATAAAAATAAATGGTAACAGATAAGGAAAAAGATATACAGTGGTACCTCGAGTTACGATATTATATGAAGTTAATTACATTAATATACAATTTTGAAGTTAATTACATTAATATACAATCAGTTTTGTGAGAAATATAAGATTGTGAGTTTGCAGTTACTAGTACAACTGTTGAACTAATGCAGACTAAGGATTAGGTCATTGAAGTTGATCAGTCTCTGTAAGGTTAGCATCTCGAAGGAAGTTGGACAGTTCGTTTTCATTCATGATATAGTAAGCACGGCCTACATTTGATTTCTTAACTAGGATTTTCCCTTCCTGTGTGAAGCACTGGTGGATTTTGTCATTATTCTCACGTTTAAGCTTTCTTACTCTGTATAGGAGGTTCTGATGTTTTTTGTGAGACACTCATTTACATAAAGATCTTTGTTTGCACTAATTGATGTTTTAATCAGATTGGTTTTACTGTCTATCGTGTGAAATCTAAGCATAAAACTCTTTTTTTCTACCATGTGTGCCAAGTAATCGTGATTCTGTTATCTCTGATGCTGGTACTACTTCTGCAAGCGGCAGGACTTGATGTTGCCGTCAGGTGAGCATTCAGCACCAACTTGTCGGGCTTATATCTCAGTAAGTACTAATCCTAAATTTTTTTTTTTAGCCTATCCTGTTTATAAAAATGCGCTCTTCATTTAAAAAAAAAAAAAAAAAAAAATCAAAATATTCGGAGCAGTATGCAGGTGAACGTATATCTACGTGTGGACAGTTTAAGGGTTAATCATGTCTCCAGGCCCCTCTTACATTACTTTTGCTTTCCATTTTGAATTTTTATTCTCACAAAAAATAGAAGATTTACTGTTATGTATACAACTGCATTACTGTAGAAATGGTATAAATAATATCAGCGCACTTGTGCAAGAATATTAGACTCTCCAGTTGATGTGTATTGGACGTATGGTGTGATTTGTTTACTCTTGAACATTGGCCAAAATTGAAAATTTTCGCTACTTTGTGCTCAGTTTCAAGGTACAGTGGACCCCCGAGTTTCGTAAACCCCAGAAATCGTACATTTATGTAAGTATAATATTGTAAGTGCTTGTGGAAAAGTATTTTTGGGGGTCTGAAATAGACTAACCTACGTGACATTTTTCCTTAAGGGAGTAAATTCGTTCGGTAATGGCACTTGAGCAGACTTCAGGAGTGAAGTTTTTACGAAACTCGGGGGTTCACTGTACTTGTCATCGTGAAACCAGTCAAAATTATCACTATTTCTGTAATATATCATCTATTCTATAAAATGAGACTAAGAAAACAAGAATACAAGCATAAATACCATACGAAAATAGACTGCAAAGTCGCTGTTTTAAACCAAAAACATGGTCAGAGTTTTTTTTTACTCATTATGCACTGTGTGGTGCAGGAATTTTTTTATACTGCGCACACTGACTGCACAGACCCATTCTATCACATCTAGGCCAAACAGCCTGTTTCTGCTTGATTTGAGGGCGCTAGAATTTAGGCATACTAGTACGACCATAACCCCAGGGCGTAAGCCGTACTAGTACGACCAAAACCCCGAAAGGGTTAAAGGAGGGGTCTGGAATAGTGACAGCTGGGAGGGACTATTCTGAGCTGTCGTATCTGAGCGCCTCTGCAAAGACAGTGATTATGTATGAGTGTGGTGAAAGTGTTGAATGATGATGAAAGTATTTTCTTTTTGGGGATTTTCTTTCTTTTTGGGTCACCCTGCCTCGGTGGGATACGGCAGACTTGTTGAAAAAAAAAATGTAATATGTATCAAATTTATAATTAAACGTTTAAAATAACATTTACTTACCTTTATTGAAGAGAGTTGCTGGCATCTGGAAGATAGGGAGGAGGACAGGGGCAGGGGTTAGTGTTTGGAAGGGGAATCCCCACTCCCTGCTACACTCCCTTCATGCCTGCTACACTCCCTGCATGTGCTACACTCCCTGCATGAATGCTACACTCCCTGCATGAATGCTACACTCCCTGCATGAATGCTACACTCCCTGCATGAATGCTACACTCCCTGCATGCCTGCTACACTCCCTGCATGCCTGCTACACTCCCTGCATGAATGCTACACTTCATGCATGAATGCTACACTCCCTGCATGAATGCTACACTCCCTGCATGCCTGCTACACTCCCTGCATGCCTGCTACACTCCGTGCATGCCTGCTACACTCCCTACATGCCTGCTACACTCCCTGCATGAATGCTATACTCCCTGCATGAATGCTACACTCCCTGCATGAATGCTACACTCCCTGCATGAATGCTACCACTGGGGTGCCACTAGGAAGCTTCTTTGGACCCATGGTGACTTATTTCACAGTGACAATCACTAAACCACCAATAAACACAACAAATGTATTGTGAATGTTTGAAAGAGCACGCTGGGTATTGTTCACTCAAGCATAAACAACGCTAGACTGGCGTCCTGCATGGCGAGGCGCACAAGCACAGGCAGGCGGACAGGTCTGGTATGGACCGCTACACGAGTAAAAACCGCTACACGAGAAAAATATTGACCGTAAAAAGCAACCTTTACACAAAAAAATTGTTTTTCGGACAGACCGTTACTCGGGGTTCTACTGTACTTGTACTTGTAGTAAATATATTATATTATTATTATTATTATTATTAAAGGGCAAAACCAGACCAGAGATGCACTACAGAATATTTAAGCATTCCAGTACAACCATCAACTACTGACAACTGTTCATCCACATGAAGACAAGTACCACAGCCATACACCTCAACCCTGTAAGGTCACTTCAATCCTCACCACATGCTTCCATGTCAAAAAGCAACAACTGGAATATAATGTAAAATAAACCAAAGTACAATAGACCATCATTTAACACAAGTTTATTTGGCACAATTCAGTTATAGTACGATTGAAGAATTGTGGCACAATTTTATACAACACTTCGTAAAATTAATTTAACACGGTTCAGTTTGCGGGAGGGGAAAAAATTTCCCTTTTCCTCATGCGGCCGCCTTATTGTGGATCAGCGGGGGAGACATCCTACCATCCCCTGCCACCCACCACCACCCCTCAACACCACCATCCCAGCATTCGTACTTCATACGTGTCCAGTTCCTCTTCTCTGCTACAAGCTAGTTGTGTTTGTGAATTGTATTTTGATCTTTAACCCTTTCAGGGTTGGTGCCATACTAGTATGGCTTGCAAGCCAGGGTTGGTGCCGTACTATTATGCGTAAATTCTAGCGCCTTCAAATTGAGCGGGAGAGAGCTGGTAGGCCTACATGTGATAGAATGGGTCTGCGTGGTAAGTGTTCGCAGTAAGAAAAAAATCTAGGCACCCACATTGCATTGTGGGAGTGGTAATTCAGTGTGCCTTCGTCACCGAGCCAAGCGGTAAGGAATACCTCACTCTCCAGGTGGGGAAGGCAGTGCAGGGGTGGGGAAGAGAGCGTGGATTTGTGTAAACAACCTGGCTGGCTGGCTGGCTAACTGGCTGGCTGGCTAACTGGCTGGTGGCTGGCTGGCTAACTGGCTGGCTGGATGGCTATGGCTGGCTGGCTCTGTCTCACAGGTACACATAAATACAATTATACAGTGTAAATTACCTAGGATAACCCAAAAAATCCAGACAAACGTGCTATACTGTGCTTGTAAGCATGACTGGCAAATAATACGTATCAGGACTCAGACGTGATGCAGTGACTACTGAGTCGTGTGTAATACCTGTTGGTTCACAAGTGGCTCTCTCTGAATGGGTCTGCGTGGTAAGTGTTCGCAGTAAGAAAAAAATCTAGGCACCCACATTGCATTGTGGGAGTGGTAATTCAGTGTGCCTTCGTCACCGAGCCAAGCGGTAAGGAATACCTCACTCTCCAGGTGGGGAAGGCAGTGTAGGGGTGGGGAAGAGAGCGTGGATTTGTGTAAACAACCTGGCTGGCTGGCTGGCTAACTGGCTGGCTGGCTAACTGGCTGGTGGCTGGCTGGCTAACTGGCTGGCTGGATGGCTATGGCTGGCTGGCTCTGTCTCACAGGTACACATAAATACAATTATACAGTGTAAATTACCTAGGATAACCCAAAAAATCCAGACAAACGTGCTATACTGTGCTTGTAAGCATGACTGGCAAATAATACGTATCAGGACTCAGACGTGATGCAGTGATTACTGAGTCGTGTGTAATACCTGTTGGTTCACAAGTGGCTCTCTCTGAGACAGAGACAGAGACAAGCAGAGACAGAAAGACAAATAAGCAGAGAGCTAGACAGACAGAGAGCTAGACAAAGAGAGAGCTAGACAGACTGACAGACAGACAGACATGTTTGTGTAACAGTGAAAACAAATAAATCCTAGGCAGCGCACGCTCATCAAATGTCACCACACCTGACCTGTCAGCAGTGTAGAGTGACACTGGTCTTACACCATGCTTCAATAATTATTATTATTATTATTATTATTATTATTATATACAGTGGTCCCTCGGTTTTCGTGCATCTCCAAACTCGAACATTTATGTAAGTGTATTTTCGTAAGTGCTGTTGCAAGTGTATTTTTGGGGGTCTGAAATAGACTAACCTACGTGACATTATTTCTTAAGGAAGTAAATTCGTTCGGTAATGGCACTTGAGCAGCATTCTGGAACGAATTTTCGGCGAAAACCGAGGGACCACTGTATTCCCGTGTATCCAAAACATTGCTGGGACCTATAAATACTATGTATATATTTCTAGACAATAGTATGTGACTAAAATAGATGAAAATGTTCACCTGTCAATGTTTGTGCAGTTATTGTTTATTTTTTTTATTTCATTGCAAGTTTACATCGAGATTTTGTAATTACAATCATGAACTGAAGTGCAAAGAGAGCAACTATCATGCCATGGCATTAAGGGCAGATTAATCTAATGGCTTATAGACTACTTAAAACTAGAGAAATTGATTGAATTTGTTTTATTTAAACATTATCTTATAACAGTTAATAAATTTACTCAAATTACAATCTGAGGATATTACATTGTGACAAGTGTTTTGTAGGATGGTTACATCAATAGTAAATATTGAAATTATATTATAGGAAAATAAACAGTGAGCATTGTTGAAAGTAATTTACAGTATGAGTATTTAGTTTAGGGTGAGTAGGTGGTTTTTAAGAAAAGTCTTAAATTGATGTTCAGACCAGGTTATTTTAGTATTTACTGGTAATGAATTCCAGATTTTGGGGCCCTTTATGTGCATAAAATTTTTACATAGCGTGATATGGACATGGGGTATATCAAAAAGTGATCTGTGTCTTGTTATGGTCATGGGTCCTATTAAAGTTGGTGAGGAGATTTTTTAGCGGAGGGTTTATATTAGAGTGTAGAGTTCTATGTATGTAGTAAGCACAAGAATAAGTGTGAATGTTCTTTATGGTGAGTAGTTTTAGGCTTTTGAATATTGGTAGAGTATGCTGTCTAGAGTGGGAATTTGTTATCATTCTGACTGCAGCCTTTTGTTGGGTTGTGTAGCATACAACGAGTGTATATATCCAAAATATGGCATATATTGGTCTCACAGGCCATAAAAGTTACTTGAAAAAAAAAAATGTTAAAAAATAAATGAAACAAGTAGAAAAAAAAACTATTACCGCGAGACCGGCATTCAGCGATGTTGCCATAAGCGGCTCACTTTCTGCCAGTGTACATTAGGAGGGAAACATAGGTGAAAATGCCAAATCTAAGGACAAAACTCCAAGGAATCTGCAGGGGCAGTGGCCGTTTTTTCCTCTGCCTTTAAAAATGGCTGACACATCAACTCTTCGAGGACCTGACAACAACGCGACGAGCCCCGCTAAATGGGATTGATGGGGCTTTGGAAGTACATCACTATTGATTAAAACTTATTCTTACCCTGCAAGGATGGAAATGGTAAGAAGTGTGATAGGTGAAGCTGGTCTGTGAAGTGACGAGTGAAGGGAGTTTTAAGGGGTGAGGGGGTATGTGTTAACAAGCAATTTACTAGTAACTAGTGGTGATTTCTAGAGCAGCTACTAGGCCATTGCTAGGTGTCTGATAGGAT
>WNWK01032292.1:0-22009 GCA_009830355.1 Cherax destructor
GCCCCAGTTTTTCCCCAAATGATCTCCCTGGGGAAATCGCCCATAACCAGTAATTTTGCTCTGCTCGATTGAGCACTTCTTAGCACCATTGCTCTGTTGCTCTCTTCATATTCCTCTCTTGGCCTCCTGCAGTTCTGTGGTGGGTTATACATCACTGTGTGTGTGTGTGTGTGTGTGTGTGTGTGCGTGTGTGTGTGTGTGTATGTCGTGCCGAATAGGTAAAACTTGCAATTTGGCTTAAATAACAATGTTCATATTGCCGAATAACGCAAGCGAAAGTTTGTGTATGCAAAAATTTTCCCAAAAAATCATTCTGAACCTAACGAAACAAATATATTTCGTTGTGTTTGTTTAATTTTAAATTATTGTAAACTTATCTAAAATATTTTTAGTTGGATTTTGCTAAATTAAATTGCACTTTTATAATATGGTTAGATTAGTTTTCTAATGTTCTTTTGGTACAAAATTATTATTTTTGATTAACATAAATGAAAAAAATATATCTTTAAACGTATAAGAAAATTTTAGAAAGGACTTAATGCATTTAGAAAATTTTTATGCTTGATGTCAGTCCCTGGCACATTTTTCACCTAACTGTACTTTTATTGTCGTTTCCTAAACACTCGACAAGTACAGCTACAGCTGATGGGTTTCCCGAATTTAAAAATGACAGTAATGGAGACACACCTTAATCCTGATAAATTGAGATACATTGTTGATACTGCTTTCGAAGCTTTAACAACACTGCTGCATAAACAACTGCAATTTGTTGTTATGTTTACCCTCTCCCAGTGCGCTGGATGAAATGAAATAATTACAGACACAGGGAAACTTTGATAGATTCTGAACAGAATCGGGATTTATTTAAAAGTCACGGGATGATAGGTAGTGCTCAAGGAGAGGATGAGGCTACAGAAAGAAAATAACGAAGACCTTTGAAAGACATCAATGCACCACCTACTCTAAACCAAATCACGGAAAGCGTGGGGATGGAACCCATGGCAATTTATTCCTAAAACTTACATTCCAGAGTAAATCAAGTTACTTCAGAACTGCGACCGATAATCTATTCGACATTGAAGATTCACTCATTATAGATTTTGTTTCAGTTAATCAGCTGTCAGTTTTAGTGAAGTAATCATGCAAAACAACATCCTGGAATTCCTCTACCAGTGGAAAAGGTAATCCAGATAGATGAACATCAAAAACTTGTAAACATTGCGAACCAATAGGCGATATTGGTGTTTCGGTGAAGTGTTGATAAACATGCACTCCTCTCAGATGAACCTAGCCAGCTGACCGCTCATACCCTGGGCAACAATAATCCATTAAACGTTTTATACCTACTCAAATATTAAATGTTCCACTGAGCTAATTACCTTCTGCTGCAATGCTCATTTACGAGCTTATTTTTTTCCCAAGGTACAACGACTCGCTAGTACTCGTACCTCCGCACATCATATGTGTCCTGTTCTTGAAGTATTGCCTGGAGGACCATGTCACTAGTAACCCTAATAGTGCATATTTATTATCGTTCTTTTGTACATAATTTATTATTTCTGGAATTTCGCTAATACCTTCCTGAGTAAATGGTGAGAGGAAGTAGGTATTGAAAAGTTCACTCATTTACTTATCACTGTCAGTGATCTGACCTGAGTTACTTAAGAGGACCTATCTTGTCCCTAATCTTACTTCTGTATACAACCTGAAAGAACCTTTTTGGGTTAGTCTTCAAATCCCTTGCGACTTTAGCCTTATAATCCCTTTTTGCTTTTCTTATTCCTTTTTCTATATCTCTCTTTAATTGAACATATTGATTTCTTAAATGCCCATCCCCTCTTTTGATACGCCTATATGTGCCTCTCTTTTGACCAATGAAATGTTTTAATCTATTGTTTATCCATTTGGGATCATTTTTGTTATATCTAATTTCCCTACTCGGAACACAAGTTCTGAAACACGTCATATTGGCAACCAACCATCTACCTGATCCATAATCAGGTCATCCCAATTAGCCCATCCAGGTAATTTCTCAGTCCATAAGTCTCCAAGCAGAAATCTGGGACAGAGACTTGACTACAGTTATCTGGGTAATTCCATGATATATTTAAACTAAGTGATTTGTGATCGCTTTCCCTAAGCTCATCATTAACCTCAAGATTATTAACTAGTGATTCTTTTTTTTGGCAAGAACCAAGTCAAGCAGGTTGTTTCCTCTAGTTGGTTCTGTAACAAACTGTTTTAAAAGCAATCCTGAACCGTATCAAGAAAGTTACTAGACTCAAGATTTCCTGTCATATTGTTCCAATCAATTTGTCTAAAGTTAAATTCTCTCATTAACCAACATTTTCATATCTAGACGCCTTAATTTCGTCCCTAACCCGAGCTACCTCATTTCCCCATCAAGGTTTGGGGGTCTATAAATCACACCCAAAATTAATTTTCACGACCTTCGAGTAACTGTAGCCAAACAGATTCTGTGCCCGATGTTTCTAATCTTATAACTTGTCAAACACAACAATTTAAATTATCTCTACATATATCGGCACTCTACCACCCTTCCTGTTGACCCTATCAGTGTGGAATAGTTTTATAACCCTGTATGTTGTATTCAGAAGGCATTTCTCTATCTTCAAGTTGAACAAGGTCTTTGTTATAGCAATACTATCTATATTACCTGCACTTGCAAGTAATCTTAGCTCATTTATCTTATTTCTTAGACTCCTACTATTTGTATAGTAAACCTTAAGGAGCTAGTCACTCGTTGCCCTCTACTATCTCTTTTCTTGAACAATTGCTTGCCTTTACTTGACGTTATATTGAATATTTTATTTTAAACTTATCCCTTGGGTATCCTGGTAATATCTGCTGATTTCAACACTAGTACTGCAGCCTGATTGTTTCCCACAAACACCCATACCTCTATAATCTATCAGTTTAAATTCCTAGAGAAGTCTCAATGACACCCTCAATTGAATTGGCTAATGCAACCTCCAACCCCATTCATTGCCTCCCTTCTAGGCAAGATGCTGCATATGATTGGGATCCCTCCTTAGACCTAACTACTTCTATGGCTGACTTGTACTTATCTAGTAGTTCCTGTCTTATGCCCTTCCCAATGTCATTTCCACCAGCACTAAGACAGATAATGGGCTTTTTCCCATTCCTGACATAATATTATCCCATCCTGCTGACTATGTCACCAACACCAGCTCCTGGAAGGCACACCCTCTGTCTGACCGTCCTATCCCTGTTACAGAAAGCACGGTCCATATGTCTTACCTGAGAGTCACCCACAATCAGAATATTCTTACCTTGATTAGCAGGGAAGTCAGTGGTACTTTTTAAACCCCACTAACCACTGAAGTACACTCGTCCTGGAGGGAAAAGAATCGATTTCCTACCTTCACATCTTGTCTATATATTCTCTATATATTGATCTATTCTAGAGCTTTCCATATACATGACTTTGTCAGGGTTATTTGAAGCAAAATGCATTGTTCACTTGCCCAGATGGGCAATACGGTGACAGTACAAAATAATCGGTGCGGTTGTTGGCTATATTAGAAATCGTAGAACTATAATTTCGGGATAATACGGAAATCACGGTGGATTCCAATTTCATTTCATAAGTCGGGCAAAATATAAAAAAATAATGCGATTTCCTTTCTGTTTTTTTCCAAGTTTAAATTATTCAGGAAGTCTGATATGCAGATACACACTGCTTAAGTTGGAAACTCCATGGTCGGTAGGGCGGTAGTCTGACGTCCAAACTCCCATACATTCACATTGATGCAGCCTGGCTATCCACCTTCATCACTCCCACACTGTCATAATCTATCCACCCACCTATCTCACATGTACCTCTCCCACACGCACACTGACACCTACTGGCTTCTCTCCTTCAAGCTGACAGTCTGACCAATTGTGGAAAAAAGTGTTTACCATATAACCTTTATTTAATCTTCTTCAAATGTCTGATATTACCCTTTATCAGTTTATTAATTAATGTAATATGTTTTTTAAATTACGTAATAGGTATGGTTGGTGAGACGCTCTTCACAATTAATAATAGTTGCAACATCAAATACTATGTTGATAAAGTTTCAATGTGAAAATATTAATAACTGTGCAATATATACTAAAAAATATTTTTTTGTTGACTTGATATTGTAAATAAATTATATATAAATACGTGTATCAACATCCGTGAGGAAAGTCACCTGAGCATTGTGTACCTTTAATGGCAAGTCAATATCAGAAAACCAGTGCTAAAAAATGTGTGATTATATGAGAGAAAATGGCGATGTTGTTAATTTGTGTATGTAGTTTGTTACAAGCACTCCACGAACCCTATAAAGTGATCAAGGTAACAATAGTTACTGTATGATGTAATTCTTCACTAGTTCGTAATGGTGGGAAACGACTAGGTGATAATCAGTATTTTCACATTAGTATCACTGCTCGTTTACCCCTGGGAAGATGATTGACCGACATTAGGCTAAAATACAGTACAGTAGAACCCCGGTGTTTGAACTTAACTGGTTTCTTGGTGGTGCTCGAACAGCGAAAGTCCAAAACAATATTTCCCAGGGTTTAATTATCAGCCTCACACACTGGATGATGTTGAAATGACCTAACTCTGAGAGTTAGGTCAGGTCAGAGATCCAAAAGCACTTTCGAGACAGGGCTTTCATGTAAAGTTTTTACAACTGAATTTTTAACAAGTCAGCGCGTTCAAACTCCCGAAAAAACGTTCAAAAACTGATCAATTTTTTTCTGAACAAAATTGTTCAGATTCCTGTTTGATCGAGGTCTGGTAATTTCGAACACTGAGGCTCCACTGTATAAAAAATGTTAGTATTTGTTAGAATAATGTGCTTATATTTATGATAATTTACTTTCAACTCACCTAGACTGTAATTTCTCTAATTCTAACACATTATTTGTGGATACACTACATTCCATTAAAATTAATTTAATTCGAAATAACTGAACCACCTCCCATTAGGGGATGAATGATTTCTGGAGGTAATTCAAGGCATCAAGACGTGAGATGATCCTTTATTTCCTTCAGTCTCCCTGATGACTTGATTTTTTTATTTAAAAAACTGAACATACATGAAACATGGAAATATTATACAAAATGAAACACTCTATTCATAAGTCATACTAATGATGAAATACACAATAATCTGAATAATAAACTTAAATATAATTAGCATACCATCCAAAGGTATCAATTCTACTATCACCAACAAAGAAAACAAGTCCTGTATATACCCCTGATATATTACAATACACAATGCTGCTCTCACAACATATAACATAAGACACAATACCCTTTTTACAAATGTTTCATGTCTCTGCACATTTTTGTATAATACATATATACATAATTTATAAATTTGACACATACTATAGGTTTAAAACTATTTGAAAACCCATCAATTTTAAACTTACCAACCAAATGAAAGCATATAAGTTAATCCCATGAAAAATATGTTTCCACAAATTAAAACTAATTATTTCTGTCCTTCTTTCAATTATTTAACAGATCAATAAAATAAAATTATACTTTATTTTTAGTCTCATATATTAATAGACTTTATGAACATGCCCTAAACTATATTTTGTCCAAGTTACATCAGCACTACTACCATATAGTAATATAAGATACCACCCCATAATATGAAGACCATGCATATTTCCTTTTCCCTTTCTCTGTCATCCCATCTTTTTTACTATGCATTGCATTTACTACAACCCTTACTTAACACTTTTCCCTAACCCTTTATACAACTTTAAATTCCAATGTTTTTCTCTCTTTATTATTTCTTTAACATCCTACCTCGCTTAGTGCCACCGTGGCTCTGCTATGTACACCACTAGGTCATACCTGTACACCATGCAAAACCTGTTTAACATCACCCACAAATGATTTAAATGGGTCATTATTTTTCCATATAACATTATTTTAAAATTTAATTACATTTTAGACTCTTGTCAAAAGGTCCCCTTTTTTATCTCTTTTTTACATACAACCTTTCCTCTCCATGTGACTTTGCACTGCAGTATTTGTTTGTCTTATGTACCACAGGCCGGGACAACATAATTTTTAATGACAATAAAAACCAAAGTCCCTTTATACCTAACATTTACACTTACGCGACATTTCCCGAGATATCTTCCATCCCCTTCAACCCCACTTCCTAAACACATTCCAAATGATATTCTTACTTTTGTATTTATCTCACAGCACCACTTCTGCCCCCACAGCCACAACCCAAGGAAAACCCCACAAATTTCCTCTAAATTATTAGTCTTAAAGTCAGTCTCAACAGTCTATTAAGTTCATCATTCCAGACTCACTCATCAAATTCTACCCTTTGCCCATGATGTTAACCCCTCAATAATCAAGGTCACCCTAAACCCTCCCTCCCTTTCTTACCCTGCTGTTTAACCCCCCACTCAATCACTTGCACACAAAATTACCTTGCTCTTTAATTTCCCCCAAACAAAATAATCCTCCCACTGACATTACACTTAAACAGGGAAAAAACCCCCCCGCCCCCCCAGGTGTCAAGCCATTTCCTGCATCCCCCCCCCCCAAATAACACCTGCAAATAAATTTATCTATACTCACTACAGAACAAGTCTTCATATCTTCTCTCATACATCCCCCTATTCTATTTCTAGTCCAAAGCATAGTCGCGCTATTGCCCTAATGCGTTCTAGCCCCCAACCTCTCTTACCCCCCAAGACTCGCACACAAAATCAACCTTTACATGCTTTAAAAAGCCCTTCTCGTGCTCTGCTCAACTCCACCCAAATCAAACTTACAGCCCAAAAGATTCCCCCCATCTTTCAAAAACACCACCCATCCATTCCCTCACTGGTCCAAAACTTTCACAAAATAAATCACATCTTCCCATCTCCTGAAAACCACACCTTTCACATTTTCCCACCCTTATGATCCCCATTTGAATAAAACCTCCTTTGATGCAACCACCCCATGCAAAACCTATACTTTAAATTTCCCCTACCCCTCGATCTCAACAATCCTTTAAACCCTTTCCAAACATGAAGCCAATCACACCTTCGATAACTTTCCCCTACCCCATCCCATTATTTCAATCTCACTTGCAGTCCATCTATGAAAAGTCTTCACTACCATCATCTGCCGCAAAATACCCCAACCCCAGCTGTAAATCCCCCCCTACCCACCCTACCCGATCTTTTGCCATCATACCTTTTTTCTGTCTGTTTTTCCTCCCAATGTCCACATTTTTTAACATACAAACTGAATAATCGTCTTTCCAACCCAATCACCCCCCAGGCCACCCCCCCCCTGTTCCCTCTTTTGCCTTCCTCAGCCAAAAACCCGACTGTCCAAATGCTCATTACTCTAAAGTTTTTAATATCATTGCAACAAGGGAAAAAACCACTGCCACATGCCAAAGTTTACTATAAAAAAGTGTGTTGACCGCCACTACCCTTTGTTGCAATGTAACATTTCCGGTCTCCACTTTTTTTATCCTACTTAATCCTGCTTGCTACGACAGGCATAAAAACGCTCATTCTGAATCCCGCAACTTATCCTTAAAAACCAATTTCCTTCAAAGCAGTTGTTCCCTGTTTTCATAACACTCCCCCAATAATCCCCCCAAGTACTTCTGAAACCCATAAGACCAGCACACCTCCCCCTGCTCAGTTTCCCCTATAAAACCCCCTAATTCCTTCTCCCCCCCTGCCCCTTCCTATAAAACCCCCTGAATTCCTTCTCCTCCCCCAGCTTCCTATAAAACCCCCTGAATTCTTTCATTTGCAACCTTTTCCCACCAATTCAGAAAAGCCTCACCATCTTCCTTCAGTTTGTTTCACCTGCCCCCAAATCCCCCCCCCCTGTACAAAGATTCTCGTTGGCCCTCCACACAAACAATTTACCTTTTAATTTCCCAAAACCCCTTAAACCATTTTACCGCTCCTTCCCATGTTGCATCACCCTAACTCCTATGGTCCCAAAAAATCATGATATTAATCCCCACTACCCTATAGTTTGAATTAAAATTATTCTCTAATGTCAAAATTTAAAGAATTGAAGAATGTATTGATGGGATGAGCTTAGTCATTTTCGAAATTATTTTCACTACTAGGAAAAAAAAAAAGGGTGATGCATATATTTCAGTTTTATTTATTAAATGAAACGGTTCAATAATCACCACCAAATAAAACGACCACCGAGCAAACATTAATAAACCAAACTATTTTGACCTTACGGATATTGGGAGGATAACTGGGGAAAATTTCAGGACAACTTTAGATGACTGATCAGACAAGTAGGTATCAGTGAATAATATTTAAAAAAATGTCAAGTGGAAGTATTATACTGATCCCAAAGGGTTTATTAATGTAATAATAACTAAAAACCAGCAATTGACTTCCCAAAGAACATATGGTGATGGCTGATTAAATTAGACTGGTTAACAGTGCTGAGCCTCAGATACCTAAAAAATTTCCCACAAAATTTACAAAATTTAATCACTTTCAAAACATTGAATAAAATTTTTTACTTTGGACTGAGTACTAAAAAATATTCGAAAAATAAATTGAGTTTGGGGCTGTGAATAGCTATTAGATTTCATAAAACTGTTTATCTTGTTATGAGATCCGTTAAGATTGCTGGAGTTATTCATTAATATTTGGATACCACAGAAATGGTTCAAATATTTTAATAACTAAGTGTTTGAGAATATCTTACTCAAACTTGTCACATTACGTTGTGCTCTTGGGGATATACTGACACTCCTACAGTACTCGTAAAAATGTAAACAGTATAGAACCAGATTCTACAGTACACCAAATCAGCGGCTAACATTAAATAGAAGGGTAGTGCCGACGCAGCAATAACTGTAACTGGAGTTAAGTTGCACAGAAAACAACGCAAATTAAAAAGCAATAATTCCATTTTGTAATCAAAGCTCACAAGAAACATTATTAGATGAGTTAGAGACAGGATTAAAAGCATTTTCTGATATATGGACAATATTAAGATTGACTGCCTTCTTGACTGAAACACTTTTGTGGAAATTGTTATTTATAATTTTCCTATAATTGTTAATATAATGAAATATACATGTTAATTAAGTGGTAATGCAAACATGGCGCATTAATGGTAGTCAAATTACCTGTGAGGAAGCAGGGAGTGCTTCCAACTGAGTGGGGAAGGAGGGGTTGTGTAGATGGCAGGGCAGTGTTGGACACGGGTGTGGAAAATTGACTGCTGGTCGTCTCGGCTCTTTATTTGACCCAAGGGAAGAGGTCATAAAAAGAAGACTGAATCTGAGCGAGTACTGCCCGGGTGGTTGTCCTGAGAGATAGTGTTGGCTCTCTCAGGAATTGGAAATCGCCTAATCTTCAAATGAAATTAACTAAGGTGTAATAAAGCAGTATCGTCAGAAATTGATAAAGTTCACACCACATGTAATGTACGCCTCCCAGTGTAGTAATTCTCATTACAGGTATGTTAATTATATTGGCCAATTTGAATTGCCTACCGAAAGGAAGGCGTTAGGATATAACACCAAAATCATAATTTGGTGAGTAATCTTGAATGTCCTTATACCTTTTCTAATCATGCAATTGATTTGTATTTATATAAAATTACCTAAGCAAATGAATCAGGTCACGTAAATGATATTACAATATACAGTCCACTTATAATTTATCACTGTTACTGGCATAGATTTTCAAATAAGGTCCAGACGTCTGAGTCATGATCAACTGAGAAGGTAGGCACGAAGGAGGAACATTATTGTTACCTTAAGTCCTTCTCAGAGTCTTGTCCGTTTCAGTGTCTTAGCCTGGAGGCTCGGCTCAGTGTCTTAGCCTGGAGGCTCGGCTCAGTGTCTTAGCCTGGAGGCTCGGCTCAGTGTCTTAGCCTGGAGGCTCGGCTCAGTGTTTTAGCCTGGAGGCTCGGCTCAGTGTCTTAGCCTGGAGGATCGGCTCAGTGTCTTGGCCTCGAGGCTCTGCTCATCGTCTTAGCCTGGAAGCTCGGCTCAATGTCTTAGCCTGGAAGCTCGTATTAGCGTCTTAGCCTAGAGGCTCGGCTCAGCATCTTAGCCTGGAGGCTTGGCTCAGCGTCTTAGCCTGGAGGCTTGACTCAGCATCTTAATCTGGAGGCTCGGCTCAGCGTCATAACCTGAAGACTCGGCTCACGCAAGTTATCCTCTCACGACCATTAAGTCATTATTTACTCAGGAATATAAAATATTTTCATTTTACTTAAACTTTCGTTTCATAATGTATTCTGAAAATGCAGCATCTCCAATATGCATGCAATGAATGTATTTACAGGTTTACATCTATGTATCTATCTCATTCCATGATATTCCTTACACCAAGCTAACTCCATTAAACGTATACTATAGGCTTGAGAATGAAATAAATCCGTCTCTCACTAACACTAAGGAATAAGACTGATGTCACTGTAAATTTACTAAAACAAAAAAAAAGGAATCTATACCTTCAACTCCTTAGTCAAATTAATCTATTAATTTTGCTAGAATATGTTTACTCCATTTTGTTATATGCAGAAAATATTAATTCCTTGTTTTTTCAATTAATGTCTGATTAATATTTTTTCTAGGTAAACTTCCAGAGTACATTAAATTTTCCATTAATTTTATCAATTTATAATTATTTTAACCAATCATTTAATTTGCTGCAAAAAATTATGTTTCCTTGTTTACTTTTTACAATGAATAATATATGAGCACCTCTGTAGAACTACGATATACTTCCTCTCTCTTCTCTTCTCTTCTTCTTGCACTACTCACATACATTATCACGGTAGTGATATACATTCCTTCTCTTCTTTCCCTCACGACGCACATAACATAATCACATGTGATATATCTTTTATCATTGTTCTATGTTATAATTCGTAAGTATTTTATGTATAAACGATAACCAAACCTAACCAAATATAACTTAACCTATGCAAAAATTGTTGCAAACCGTATGTGAGAATATGTCGAAAACGTTTAAGCGGATGAGTTGGGTGTAATATCCGTCCCCATACTCTGTACTCTTACTACTCTTGTAATTTAAATCCAAATGATTTTAATCATATACTCTCAAGGAAATATTTGGACTATTCTCTTCTCACATAGACTAGTTACAGAATAACAAAAATAGCCAAAAAATATTCAATGTATATATGAAAATAACATCTTTTGATTTCTTGATGTTAAAGGTGAAAATGTTAATGGTAACTTCCTTAGAACAGTATACCGTAAGATTACTTTCACAGGATTCGGTTTACACTTTTTTTCCTTTGTATCAACTTTATTTAAAGCAAATGCTTAAAACTTTAATCGGTTGATGCTATTTTCACGATCAAAAGATGAGAGGTTAGCTTGTTATGAAGGAAGTGAGAGCTAGATGAGTGTCGCTGTTCCATGTGATCGTGTATCTCCTGGCTCCGCCGGCGTGCCTGAGTTCTCATGTCCCCGTCTACATTCTTGGGGTCTTCCTTTCTCCTTCGAAGGTAGTGATGTTTTCTGAAAGACTTACTATCATTTGGAAAGTCCTATCGGAAGCGTGTTGCAGTGGAGATTAGTGTGAAAATATTTCTTTTCATTTTAATAAAACCTAGATGTTAAACAGCTTAGTGCAGCAATTACCACTTGCATTCTGACGTAGAATATTTTTTATTCATGTCTCTGAAGATCAAGGTATGGGTCGAGTTTATCCCTTGCAGTACATTAACCCTCATGCTCCGAGCTACTCTTACACGTGTTCATGGCAGGTCCTCGCCATACGACTACCTAGGTCAGTGCTTCAACGGCACCCCAAGACAATATTGAGACAGTCCACCCAGTGTGCGCTACTACGACATTCTTTCGGAGCCAAAACGGGTCACCACTTTGAGAAGACCCGTGCTGGAGTACGCTTCTCGCGAATATACAACGTTCCTAAACAATCTACTGTATAGATTTTAATATTTAATTAATAAAGCTTTTCGGCAGTCGTCTGTGTCACCATTTAATTGGTCGGAAAATATTTATCTTTCATTTAACGGTTACAAGAACCGATCATATTCGATGCTAAATAGGATAAAAGATTCATAAAAGGATCAGTTATTTAAAGTGTTTGTCTATTGAGTATGTGAGAATTATCATTAATATAAGATTTATACATTTTTTGTGTTTCACTTCATCTGTGACCATCGACTTGATTAGCAAAATAACAATAGTTCAGCAAATGCTCGAGGAAAATAGTATCTGGTGAGCTCGTGATGCGTTACCTAGCTCACAGCGAGCCTCTGTTACCCAGCTCACAGCGAGCCTCTGTTACCCAGCTCACAGCGAGCCTCTGTTACCCAGCTCACAGCGAGCCTCTGTTACCCAGCTCACAGCGAGCCTCTGTTACCCAGCTCACGGCGAGCCTCTGTTACCTAGCTCACAGCAGCCTCTGTTACCCAGCTCACAGCGAGCCTCTGTTACCCAGCTCACAGCGAGCCTCTGTTACCCAGCTCACAGCGAGCCTCTGTTACCCAGCTCACGGCGAGCCTCTGTTACGGACATCGTCGAGTAAGACATCGTCGAATTAGAAGGCATGTTTTTTGAACGTTTGATGCAGTGTCATGTATGGCTCTGGAAGTCATCAGGAGTCATTCCAGAATGCTGGGGGTGGAATCAGCCCATTTGACGATAAGATAACAGTACATGTCAGTTGTGCCACGAATTTGCTCTTCGTTACCCTACACAAATGTTGAAAACTTGAAGCAGATTGGATGAGTCGTACACGAGTTTTGATCGGAACAAAAATCAAGAGTTTTAGAAAGAAAGAAAAAAAAAAGAGCGAAACGTAGCTAACCACTTAAAGGTGTACCTACAAAGACTTACAAAGGATGATGCTCTATTAATCTAGACGGTTTAAATGCAAATTTGCCAATAAATAATAAATAATTTTATCAGGGTTCCCCGAGAGGGTACGTTGAAGAGGTTGCCTTGTTTTCATTTCCGGTTTCAACTTTTCAGTTTATTTTGCTAATTACTCATGAACGACTCAGCCAATCGCGTTCAAATTTTCGACACTTGTTAATGGTAACGTGGCCCAGATTCGTGAAGCACTTAGCATGTTCCTGTGCTCTATTACCAAATGTGTTTATAACATTATCAGCATCCTGAAATGGTTCCTGTAATTTCCGGAAGCCCTTGATGGTGTAGCTTCAAATGTTCATATAAGGCTTCAAAAAATGTAATGGTTGAGAGTAAAATTAAAGGGGGTAGTGAACATTTTTATTCCAGTTATATCACGTTAAATAATTTTCAGTCTCCCTCTTTTGAGCGGCTTCAATATTTAATGGTTGATGCATCTTACTGTGAGGACAGTATAAAGTTTGGTTTGAGTGCTGACAATTTTGTTGATGTAGTAAAATATTAAAAAATAATTGGTATGGTTGGAATCCGTGCTATGACTGGCGAATAGCTTATCTGATCGGCTTCAATTTTCCACCACTGGTGTGGTTTCTTGAACACAGACTCAATCAAGCTTCATAATTTGCCATTTTTGCTGAATAGTGATATTGATTTTCGATAAGTAGAAAATGTTTCTTCTGGTTGGTTTTAAATATTATTGAGGATTTTTTGTATAAGAAGGATGATATTCTATGCCTTTAGTACAAACCTTAAATTTTACTGAACTAGATAAATAAATATTGATAAATAACGATATTCATTTTTTATTCAATAACTAATAAATGGTTCTTCTGATTAGCTTCAAAATATTGTTGACGATTCATTCCATAGAATGAGTTTATTCTGAGTAGACACAAATTTTAATTTTTATTGAAATATTTAAAAACTCGAATCGTTGGATCAGATCTATTACTGGAGAATGCCTTTACTGAATGGCTTTAAACTTTTACCATTGGTTGGCTGTATTAAAACACACCTAGTCACTCTCAACGGTGTAAATTCCATCTTGTCAATTTTATTAAGTAAATTGTTTCAAATGTCGTAACTAGAGAATGCCTCTTATGATCGTCTTCAAATCCAAATTCTGATGTATATGAATTTACCTTTTTTGGTAATCTTGGTTGGGGGTTTCCCAAATTTGCAATTTTTTTACAGTTTTATAAAAGCTTTTTTTTAAAAATTATATCAAACATATTTTCTTAGAGTTTTGTAGATTTTTTTAAAAGCAATGTAAAAGGAATAGTGGACAAAATAAAATTCAATTTTAATGGTTCTCTTAAAGTTTAACGGGGTGAGACTTTCCAATTCTTGGAACATTCTCAACAAGATTTTCATTCTTTTTCACAAGTTTTTGTTTATTACTCGTGAACGCCTTATTCTATCCTTTAAGTTTTCAAAAAATTTTTAATGTGTCAGGGTAAACATTCATAGGTCTATTTGCATCGCGGAGCCCTCTGCCCCAACTACCAAAAACATTCAAAAATTTTTTTTCCCTTTTTAGGGGGAGACTGCTCCTCTGATCGGCTTCAAAATTTCAACAGTCGTGTACCCTTCATAGAAAAAAACGTTCGTATGTGTTCGTAAGTTGGGGTTGTTGATGCCATTTGCTATTCTTAATCTCAAAATGATATAGTATTGTTTTTCCCTAATTATATTTTTTTGTCTTGATGTTAATGGGCTCTTGATTCAGGGAAATAAATTTTTATTACCATTGCTTTAAAGAAAAAAAAGGCACAGTACCGTAACTGGAACAATACACAAAAAAACTGCACAGGGGAAAAAATCTTTGACTTGGATCATTTGAATCACACTAACACAAGGTGAAGGGAGTCAGTATATATAGGATAGAGGGACAGAAAAAGGTAAACAGGAAGAAATAAATGAGAAAATATTAAAGAGTAATGGTGGGTGGAAGTAGCAGTATAAATATAAGTGGTGATAGTAAGTAGGGGGTAGTGGTAATGACAAAAAAGATAGTAATGATAGTAGTAGTAGTACGGTTCGAAAAAGGTAGAATAGTAAGTATAAAAAAAAAGGAACAGTGTGGAGAATAATGGCCCCCCAGGGTAAAACAAACTGAAGGACAGGTCCCTAGGCAAAAGGAAACAAAGTAAAATGGAAAAGAAGGGTGGGGAGAGGGAAGAAAAAAAGATCAGGTCACGCCCAAAGTGTTCTGAGGTTTGGGCATTTGACAATGTAATGAAAAAAAAGGCTTTCCAGAACAAATCCGGACAAGATTCATATTAGAAAAGTTTGTAAAATGTGCTTCAACAAAAAAAAATTTGTGAAGGCTTGAAAAAAAAGGGAGACAGTATTTGCAGAGGACCCCAATAGGATGACGGATCTCTAACTCTACGAAGAGCATGATTAGTGTAAGCAAGTCTAACACTTCTTTTTTGCTCTTAAAGTCTGTCAGAATGGGTGACCAGTTTTCGAAAGTACTGAACAGGACAAGAGGAGCAATAAATGGTAGCTCCGAAGAAATCAATAGCAGGTTTAGAGGTATGAACTGATTACCCAAGGTTGTTAGTTTGGCGGAAAAGGGGTTTTGATGGAATGGAAGAATGAGATTAGCAAGACTGGAAATATAGGGGGAAAGGGAAACAGGAGATTTCACAGAAGTAAAAAGTTTAGGGAGAAGAAAGTCAGTTTAGCTGGTGGGAAAGCAGAGTTTATGAAATCGGAAGGGTAGCCCAAAACAAAAGGCAATTGCGAAAAGTAGACATTTCCGAGACATTGAACTGAGGTCATAAATGCGGAGGACGGAGAAAGGGGGAAATAAAAAAACTTTTTCATGACAGAGAAATCATAGTAACAAAAAATAGTGAATGTACGCCACTGTGCATAGGCCTGCGATAAACGAAACAAAACTGTGCTGAGCGATGGACATGTACATGAAGGAAAGAAAGCAATGGTCAGATTCCCATTCGGCTTTCAACTTGATGGAAGGGTAAGATTGTTAAGGACATCGAGAAATGCTAAAAGGCTAGAGTCAGGGGGGGCCAAAAAGGGCAAATATGTCATCAATACCGGAGTCAGAGGAAGGGCGCCCCTAATAGTGGAAGAAGAAGAACGGTTTCGAAATATTCATAAAAAAGTTAGCAAGAACATGGGAGAGAAAAGCCCATAGTAATACCAAGGTTTGAAAATACGTTTTTTCTTTAAAGAAAAACGAGTTAGATCCAAAAAAAAAAGGGAATAAGATCAAGAAAGACATCAGTAGGTACATGGATATGAAGTAGTCCATTATTGGCCTTCACTCAGAAAAAAATTTAAGGGGCATTTGTGAAGAGGACTCAAGGTTAAAAGGGAAGCATCTTACAGGTTGGGGAGGGGCGAAACGTTCGACGAAGTTTTTAGGGAACAGAGGTGAGAAGGAGAAACAGTACCAAAAAGGGGGTGAAAATTTTGGCCAGCCAAGAGGCAAAAGAAGAAGCGACACACCCTCCGGAGGAATTTGGGACAGAGTGAATCAGATTCATGAGTTTTGGAAGACCATAGAAATAAGACAGAGAACAAATAACACGTGCTAAACGGTCTTTCTTTTCCCCCAAACACTTCTGTGATATCCCTGTTCTCTGCCTTCCCTTCTTTATAGCTTTGCTAATCTCAATAACTCTATTTCTTAGACATCAAACTTACTTTTCAAAAAACTAACACTCTTTGCAGTAATCTAGTTCATCCCTCTTCTCCTGCTATTGATGCTTCGGAGTCTACTATTTTCCTGCTCCTTTGTCCTCTTCAATACTTAGAAGAAACTGGCCGCTCTCTTTCTGACAGACCTAAATAACACAAAAAGTGTTAACTTGCAGCCCCAATAATATTTTTTTTTCTATTATGTTAGAGATCACAGTACTCTTTTTCTTGTCCTTAGACTTATTCCCTTTCACTACTACTACTATTATAGAAGTAGTAGTAGTAGTAAAAATGCAATAAGTCAAAGGACAGGGAGAACTGTGATCTTTAAAAAAAAAAAAAAACTTGGTGTCCTCATGTCTAACATTTCTTTCTTTTTATTGAGTCTGTCAGAAAAAAAAAATTTCTCAAAGTATTAAAGGGACAAGAGGAGCAATATGGGCAGCCCCGGATTTTCTTACATTACTACTACTATTCCATTACTACTGCTACTGTTACTACCACTAAAAATTACTACTATTGCTTCCTTCAGTCCCCTTTCTGTCTCTTCTGCAGCTACCACTACTCCTACACTACCAACACTTCTCTTTCTACTACTTCCACTAAAAGCATTCCTCTAGCACTACTTCTCCACTTCTCTCTTCCTCTCTTTGACCCCCTCCCAGTTTTCTCTGTTTTATATACTGGCTCCCCCCCTTCGTGTGTTAGTGTGACTTGTAAATGGTAAAGTCGGCAGAAATCGACATAAGCTTCTCTCTCCTATATTCGGGTTATCTGTGTTTATCTCCTATATTCGGGTTATCTGTTTTTTATTTTAATATTCGGGTTATCTGTGTTTATCTCCTTTATTCGGGTTTTTAAATTTGAATGCCTAAATTTGAATGCCTCCCATTCCACAAAGCTATATGCCCCCTGATTGAAATATAATTTGTAAGGGCATCAATATTCAAATGATGATCGTCTTTTGAATAAATTGAACGTTTCGTGGGTTTAGGATATGAAGGCACAAATTTTTTTCCATTCCATACAATACTGGGAAAAATGCTTATTCTAAATAAATAATAAAGGCACAATACCGTGACTGGAACAATACACAAATAACCAGCACACGGGAAAGGGGGACACCCGACGTTTCACCCAACTTGGACCATTTACAAAGTCACACTAACGAAGGAGTGGAGGGACGGGACAAAAAGGTAGTGGGAAAGGGAAAGTATAAGGTAGTGGTACTATAGTCAGCCCAGAAAAGGGAGGGCATCGAAAGGGAAGTTTGGGGCCCACTTTATTTCCCTTCTCTCCTTTCTGTTAGTGTATTAGAAAAGGCCCAAATCGGCCCGAAACGTCGTCATAATTTCCCCCCCTTCATTGGGGGAAATTTGTGTAATACATCTTCTAATCATTTTAAACATTGTCGATGTGTTTTCCTCTAAAAAAAAAACTCTTGATTTCAGGTTTTTTTAAGTTATCTTGTCCCAATTTTCTTAATAAACTTGGTTTCTCGAAATAATTTGCGAAAAATCTTCTGATCACAAATGTGTTACAGTGTTTGACTTTATTTTTTCCCAGGTGGCATCACCTTAATGTTCTTCATTGCCTTTAATACCTGTCTGCCCAAAAAACTTGTTAAAAAATTTTTTTATGTACACTAAGGTTATATAAAACTTACTTTTCTAAAAAATTGGTCAATCTTAGAGTAACGTTTATTTTGATTTTGCCTGTGAAGGGTTTCAATTTATTTTCATTGGGAACTTTTGAAGCAACTGAAATACATGATATACATCTTTTCTTGCGATAATTTCAGTGTCCCTCTGATTATTTTTAACCCTTCCACGCTGAATTTTATAGTGCAACATCTGAGCGGCTTGAAGGCCTTTTGATGTTGGTCTCCTTAATCCACCACTGAGTCTCCTTTTCCACCACTAGTCTCCTTGAAAGCCACCACTGAGTCTCCTTGAATGCCACCACTGAGTCTCCTTGAATGCCACCACTGGGTCTCCTTGAATGCCACCACTGAGTCTCCTTTAATGCCACCACTGAGTCTCCTTGAATGCCACCACAGTCTCCTTGAATGCCCAGAGTCCCCTTGAATGCCACCACTGAGTCTCCTTGAATGCCACCACTAGTCTCCTTGAATGCCACCACAGTCTCCTTGAATGCCACCACTAGTCCCCTTGAATGCCACCACTGAGTCTCCTTGAATGCCACCACCCAAAGGGTCTCCATGAATGCCACCACTGAGTCTCCTTGAATGCCACCACTGAGTCTCCTTGAATGCCACCCTGAGTCCCATGAATCCACCACTGAGTCTCCTTGAATGCCACCACTGAGTCCCCTTGAATGCCACCACGGGGAAAGGGTCTCCTTGAATGCCACCCCCGAGTCTCCTGAATGCCACCACGAGTCTCCGAAGAACTGAGTCTCCTTGTACCACCCCAAATTGGGCCCCCTCGCAAAAGAGACTGTCTAGTGTTATGGAATACGAAGATCGAGCATCGACGGAAATGCATGTAATTCTAAATAGATTTTGGAAAATTCTTTGTAAGAACGCTTCAAATTTTCAGCTTAGTATGTCGACTAATAGAAGGGACGTATTATTGTAGATGGCTTTTCTAATTGGGTAATTTTATTAATAAAATTTTGAAATTTTAAATTTATTCTCTTCTAGATTATTAAGAAATCCGACTAAGCTGAAAAATTAAACTAAGTTCTAAAAATTCAAGCAAATACCATGTAATGTTTTCATGCATTCCCCTACCCGTACATAAGATATAATTTGTTTACCCAAAATCTCCAAAAAAAAATAAAATAAAAAAAGAGTTTATATTTTCAATTGTATCTTCAGGCAAAATTCCTTGTGTGTATTTCCCCTTTAAAATCAGTGAACTGGTGTCCATAATAAAGGGAGAACATCCACCCTCATTTTTCTAAACTCATGTAACCCACGGGATTAATCCCCCTCAAATGCCCCTGCATGTATGCTCCCCTATTTAAACACACATACATATCACAGACACAAAGGGTAAATATGCTCAAGTATACATATGCCCCGTGAAAAAAAAATAAACAAACCCTTTGAGGGGTTGACGTTGTTGCACTCAGGTTGTTGAACTATGTATGTGAAGGCTCAGGAGAGTGCCCTTGACGTTGTTGCACTCAGGTCTGCTGAAGCTATGTATGTGAAGGCTCGGAGAGTGCACGTTTACGTTCTTGCACTCAGGTCTGCTGAAGCTTGTGTGAAAGGGTCAGGAGAGTGCACGTTGGCGTTCTTGCACTCAGGTCCTGAAGCTATGTATGTGAAGGCTCAGGAGGTGCCCTTGACGTTCTTGCACTCCCGGTCTGCTGAAGCTATGTATGTGAAGGCTCGGAGGCGCCCCATTTCCTGGTCATTATTTTTTTACTGTGCAATGTTTTCGTATTTGTAATCACATATTTTCTAGTGATTTCTTCCGAATGGGATTTTACATCAGTAAAGTATGCGTAAGAATATATGCGTACAAACGTACTCATATCATATACATCCACACACTTTTGCATAAATTACAAATGCATTCATATTTCATCATATGAATAGATACATCCATGTACTGTATACATTTACACATATACACATGTACATGTATATGGGCATATATATATAATTTTAAAATTTTATATATATATATAAAAATATATAAATATATATATATATATATATATATATATATATATATATATATATATATATATATATATATATATATATATATATATATATATATATATATATATATATATATATGTCGTGCCGGGTTTGGTAAAACTTTGGGCAATTAGCAAGAACTCATCCAAAAAAATTTAAATCCTTTATAAATTTTCTATTATACGTTTAGAGATATATTTTTTTTTTATGTTAATGTAAAATTTATAATTTTGTACCAAGAAAAACTTTTAAAACCTACCTAACCTTATTACAACAAGCGCAATTTAATTTAGCCCCAACCCAAAATAAATATATTTTAGATACGTTAACATTAATTTAATAATAAACAAACACAATGAAATATATTTTTTTTGTTATTTCCCGAATGATTTTGGCGAAATTATTGCATACACAAATTTTCCTTGTCTTATATGGCAAGGTGAAATTTTCTATTTAAGCCAAAATCGCAAGTTTTTCCTAATCGGGACGACAAAAATATATATATATATATATATATATATATATATATATATATATATATATATATATATATATATATATATATATATATATATATATATATATATATATATATATATATATGTTGTTGCGATTAAGGGAAAACTTTCTTTTAACTTCTCCCCTTTTTCCCTATGGGAAAGTGAAAAATTTTTGCAACTCGCCAAGGCCCATTCGAAAAAAAAATATATTTCATTGTGTTTTTTAAAATTAATTTTTTAACATCTAAAAATATTTGGGAAGGGTTTGGCTTGGTAAAGGGTGGGGGAAATAGGTTTAAAAAATTTCTCTTAAAAATTTTAAAAATTTTTACATTAACCTAAATGAAAAAAATATTTAAAACGAAAAAGAAAATTTTTGGCAATTTTTTGATGAAAATTTTTTGCTAATTGACCAATTTTCAATCGGGGACATTTTTTATATATATTATATATATATGTCGTCCGATTAAAGGGAAAACTGGTCAATTTAAAAACTCATCTAAAATTAATTCCTTTCTAAAAATTTTTTCTTATACGTTTAAAGATATATTTTTTTTATTTATGTTAATGTAAGAATTTATAATTTTGTACCAAAGAAACTTTGAAAACCTACCTAACCTTATTACAACAAGCCAATTTAATTTAGCCAAACCCCAAATAAATATATTTTAGATACTTAACATTAATTTTAATAAACAAACACAATGAAAATATTTTTTTGTTATGTTCAGAATGATTTTGGGAAATTATTGCATACACAAATTTTTTGCTTGTCTTTTATGGCAAGGTGAGCGTTTATTTAAGCCAAAATCGCAAGTTTTACCTAATCGGCCCACAAAAAAAAAAAAAAAAATATATATATATATATATATATATATATATATATATATATATATGTCGTGCCATTTAAAGGGAAAAATTTCGTTTTTTAAATGGGCCCCCTTCCCTAAGACAAGTGAAAAAATTTTTGTAATTTTTTCGCCGAAATCATTCTGAACATAACGAAAAAAATAAAATTTCTTTTGTTTGGTTTTTAAAAATTTAAAATTTTAAAGTATCTAAAAAATATTTAATTGGGTTAGGCTAAATTAAATTGCGCTTTTTTAAAAAGGTTTTGGTAGGTTTTAAAATTTTCTTTGGGTTTAAAATTTTTCATTAACATAAATGAAAAAAAAATCTTTAAACTATAAAAAAAATATTTTAAAATG
>WNWK01032293.1:0-22009 GCA_009830355.1 Cherax destructor
ATGTGTAATGTCTGCAAGAATGATGCATTGTGATGAAGGGGGGGGGAGGAAGGTGAAAAAGGGGGAAGAGCGTAGGTGGTTTTCCCTTTGTGAACAGATTATGTGCATGGATAAGCAAAAGAATCATTCGGCCGTTTGCTGTTTGTTTGACAAGTGATATAGCCTTTTGTCGATGGCTTAACCTTATGTCAGTATAATTCCTAATTAATTATGTTAATTACAAATGAGATAAATCAAGGTGGTGTTAGGTGTTGTCATATTCCCTGTGTATTAAATTTTGGGATCATATAATGTCCCGGGAGAGCAGATTTGTTATGAGGCTAAGACGATATTGTTGCTGTTATATTTTTACCAGTCATGTCAAATTTTGAGTAATCAATGTAATGTTTTATAATATTTGTAAGTACAATTACTTACAGCTGGTGAGGTGTGTGGAGGTACCTTATTAAGTAATACATATATGTTTGGCCTAAGTCGAGGATATACTGCAAAATGTTGTGCAGTCATAATGGAATGAATCAAGGGGTTTTAAATTTAGCCTAGGCCTAGTGCTTATCGCCAAAGGCGTAAATATGTATCGGGTAAAACGTGATTAATTTGTGTTTGTAATATTGTGGTTATGGAGCTAAATTTGTAAGTATATATATACGAAAGATTGTATAAAGGCTCCCTTTTAAGAATTATGATTACAATGTGACACTTGTATGCATTGTAGCTATAGGTCAAAATTTTGTTTAGTGGGTTTTTAATTTAGATGTATGATCAGTACCAAGAAGGTGGGGGTATTCATATCAAGGTTGATAAATCTTGACAGTACATTGATTGGCATTTACCCTTTGTGGTAAGTGGTATTTAATTTATTGATAGTAAAATTTTATTGTGTTGATTGGGTAGGTTTATTCGCATGGAATTATTGTTCATTATGATTCCGTCAGAGTATAATGATTGAAAGGAAGTAATTCCTTTCAGAGTGTATACATAAGTTATGAGAAAATAAGAGCTTGCTTTAATATGTACGATTGTATGATGCTGTATTTTTATATATAAATGATTGTAAATGTTATTGAGGTTGTCAACTTCTAATTAGTGTCCTGTGTAATACATTGTCTCAATTTCCTGTATAACAATATTCATGGAGTATTTCCTTGCTGGTTGTACATACCTGTTTCAATAAACTATATAAATAAAAATATATAGGGGAGGGAGTCCAAAGATTCCATTTAAGTTATATTAATTTATAAGATGGTTCGGTAGGACAAATGTTTTGGGGTTGTTGTAGTTTCATGGTTTCAGTTAAATACATTGTTAGAGATTACCTTTTGTTTTAAGTGTATGGTCTTTTGGGACCTGACATTATGAAATATTTTGTACTGACAGAGAATCGGCACCAGTTCTTTCATGCAGTTGTGTATAAAGTATGTTATTGTCATCAAAGTTTATTGTTAAGCCATATTGTAAAATGCGTTTTAAATCTGTATGTGTTATGTATGATTTATTTTAAAAAAAAAAAAAAAAAAAAAAAAAAACTACAGTTCATCCATCAGATCTGAGCGCCTGGTGAGATCTAAAGACTTTTTTACGGATTCAGTTGAAGAGTTGAAGATGAAAGCAAACTGACACCCGGGAGGGGCACTTCACTGGTTCTCAGACAAGGTAAGATCAATGCTCTAGGAGCTGTCAGTCCTCACACCACGTTCAGATTTTAACGTTCTCAATTTTCCCTGACGTGCCCTTTTGTAGATTTTGTCATTTTTCTGAAAAATAAAGTTCTCTCCATTCTTAATAACTACATTAGTCGGGATATATATTGCTTACCTTTCGTAACAATGTTTGGTGACGTGGAATAATTAATTTCCTTAGAGAAGTTTCATGTCACACACCCACTCTTAATGTTGATATATACAGCAGGACCCGCATCCGCGGACAATTGCAAAGCCCGCCACTAATACCGATACCGTGGATAGTACCGAACCCTATATGTACAAGTCATTATTTCGTTTACGTACATATCTATTATAAAGTTTAATTGATAAACTACGCACAATAAGTGGAGAATTAGCACTTTTTTTCTGATGGGAAGAACTTCACGGCTTCTCTTAGACTTTGAAGAACTGCTATAACTACTTTTGCACTTTGATCCATTATCAAGCAAAAATAAGGCTTATTTTCGGACAACGGTAAACAGCGGATACCGGACCCCCGGATATAGGGGTTCTACTGTATATTAAATACATTTCCTCATATCTTCGTTCAGTCTGTACTCACCTATATGTGGTTGCAGTTCCTGGCCCTTGTATGAGGGGCTAATTGCTTAATGTATAAGTATTTTCTTAACTATAGTAGCAATAACACCTGTATTAAGTGAATAATAAATAAAGAAGAATGCCCTGATCAATCTGATGAACAGTATAATAAAATTAGCTCATCCGGGTTATCCATTGTTGGCCTCGGGAAATTTTTTTAATTAGGACTATATTAAGATTTACATATCGTGATGTGGGGGAGCCCTTTATTGCACTGATCACGTATTATATTATGAAGAGATAGCAAACAAATTCTAATATTTAAGAACATAAGAATGGAGGAACACTGCAGAAGGCCTACTGGCCCATACAGGCTGACAATGATTTCTCTACATAAGTAAATAATGACAGAGATTTCGAGATCCTATATACTAAACCATCTAGTAACATAACCTAGACGTGCTAAAAATATAGAAACATGACCTAGACATTTTAAAAAATCTAGTAACATGACTTAGGCATATGGTAATTACAATCTAGTAACATGACCTAGGCATGTGGTAATTAAAATCTAGTAATATGACCTAGAGATGTGTTAAAAATCATATATTTTGTTTACACTTATATATACGTATATACTTTTCTTATCTTAGATTAGGTATTTTTAAGGTTTTTAATTTTTTCTGTTGGGCAAGAGGGCGCCAACGTTAAGAGAACCAGTGATAAATTAGACACATATGCAACACTTGGGTATCTTTATTGACGAAACGTTTCGCCACACAGTGGCTTCATCATTCCATACAAAGTAGAAAGGTGTAAGGAGAGGAGGAGTTTGAGGTAATCAGTCCCCCGGCCTGGAGTCGATGTGTTCAGTCCATCAATCTTGTAGGAAGTACAGCACATGTCCGTAGAGGTGGCTTATATACTGTAGTCAGGTGAGGCGAAGCAGGAGGAGGCGGGGTCATAGTGGTACCATCCACTAGTCGAAGTAGGTCTTCGTCCAAGGTTGGACAAGTGTTGAAGAATTCGTTTGTATCAAGATCCCAAGATGTTGCTGTGTCAGACAGGATGTCGGTTCTCTGAATCATTCATCTACAAGAGAACCAGTGATTGACTGATCATTTGTGAGTTAATGATTACAGTAGAACATAACTATGGTGGAATTACACACAGTGGAATTATAGAGTGCAGATCCTTACCTTACAAGTTAAGAACTTGTAGGTGTTTCTGAGAGAAAGATGTTTTCAGGAATGAGCTTGCTTGACTCCCAGAGGTATTGCAGGAGAAAGGTTTGCTGTGCATTCTGGATCCGCGTACGTTTGCTTATTGTTTTTTGGTGTCTAATGCATCCCAGACACATCTTCTGATGGAGTTTGTGCTCTGGGACCAGCCGAGCTCACTTTTTCAGCTCCTCTCCTCCTCCTCCTCCTCCATGAAATGAAGAAAGGCAGAGTTACGCGAAAACAACGTTGTCTGGTGGTTGGTCATGTGTTCAGTTTTGGAAATCCTAGGCTGAGGCAGACCTTCGTAAATTAAATCAACACCTAGTCGGCACCGCCGCACAACGGCTGTCTCCCACCAAGGTTGACGGCGTGAGAAAAAAGGAACACGCTCACCATCATCCATTCAATAGCTGTCTTTCTAGCAAGAACAATTCCACCACCACAATAACAGCAGTTGGTCTAGTACCACAAGGAATAAAATACCATAGCTGGAATAATACCCACAAAACCTCATTTAGAAGAGACACCTATAACAACGTTTCAGTCGCCATAAGATCGTCCCCCACGTGCAGGTTATTAGTGGACACTAACCCCATCCAACAAAACAGCAATAACACCACAATAAAACAATAACAACAATGACAATACACAAATAACCCGCAGATAGAAGAGAGTAAAGCTTATGGCGACGTTTCGGTCCGACTTGTACCATGAACTAGTCACACAAACACACGAAGGTGAGGGTTATTTGTGTACTGTTCCAGTCACGGTACTGTGCCTTTTGTTCTTTCAACAATGACAATAAAGCACCGTAGCCAGAAAGACTACAGCAGCCTTGATGTCGGTGAAAGGCTCTTGATCAAGGAACTGAGAGTTGTCCTCCTTCAGGCATCGAATCTAATTTCCCCCTGCTCTCCCAGGTGCTGCACGATCCCTCAGGGTTTGGCGCTTCACTCTGGCAAATAACTATAACAGCAGCCCAACAACTCTAACACCATCACAACAACAACAACACTAACACCATCTCAACAACAACAACACTAACACCATCTCAACAACAACAACACTAACACCATCTCAGCAACAACAACACTAACACCATCTAACAACAACAACACTAACACCATCTCAACAACAACAACACTAACACCATCTCAACAACAACAACACTAACACCATCTCAACAACAACAACACTAACACCATCCTCAGCAACAACAACACTAACACCATCTCAACAACAACAACACTAACACCATCTCAACAACAACAACACTAACACCATATCAACAACAACACTAACACCATATCAACAACAACAACCCATATTACAAAAAATTTCATTTGTAATAAACGACTGTTCGGATACTAAGTAAAATATCAGATTTTCAATATTTATTATATTATTAATAAAAAAACATATAATCTGAATAAAAACATAATCTTATAATTTGTGTAAAAACATTTATATACACAAAAATCATAGTACAAGGTAATAAAAGTCACAAGTAAAATCATATACTTAGTGTAGTGTCAAGTCGCTGCCGTATTCAAGTGTCACACAGGATACTACCACCCCTTGTCATGATACCCCTTTCTCCACCGTGTCCTCAGACACCCTTATCTCTCCTGTCTTATGGCACCCTACGGTTCCAGACACCCGTTTTCCCTGTACCATAAGACACCTCACTGTGTCACACGACACCTCTGTGCCACATGGCACGCCCCCTGTATCATGAACACATTCTCTAGTACAACCTGGCACCGCGTCTTTGACACACCCCAAATACACGACTAACCTTTTCGTGCCACCGTCACAAATCTCTCTGACTACACCACTAAATACCTGACACCACATCTTAGTGTCACACAAGACACCACCTGTTACCAGTGTCACACAAGACACCACATCTTAACAGTGTCACACAAGACACCACATCTTAACAGTGTCACACAAGACACCACATCTTAACAGTGTCACACAAGACACCACATCTTAACAGTGCCACAAGACACCACATCTTAACAGTGCCACACAAGACACCACATCTTAACAGTGCCACACAAGACACCACATCTTAACAGTGCCACACAAGACACCACATCTTAACAGTGCCACACAAGACACCACATCTTAACAGTGCCACACAATACACCACATCTTAACAGTGTCACACAAGACACCACATCTTAACAGTTCACACAAGACACCACATCTTAACAGTGTCACACAAGACACACATCTTAAGTGTCACACAAGACACTATCTCAACAACAACACATCACGACAACTTCAATTTCAATAACATCACCCCCATAACAAGAACACTAACACCGTCACCATAACAAGAACATAAGAAGAATAACATCATAAGAACAATATCACAACCATAACAAGAACAGAACCATCACCATAACAAGAACAATAAGACCATTACCATAACAAGAACAATAACAACACAAAATAAAAAGAATAATATAACACGAACAATAACATCACTATGACAACAACAATAGCACCACCATAACAAGAACAATATCATAACAAGAACACCATAATAGGAACAATAACATCACCATAACAAGACCAATAACAACACCATAACAAAAACAGCATAAAAAATAACATCATAATAAAACCATAACAAGAGTAGTAACACAACAAAAACAACAAACACAATTACACCATAAACATCAACAAGAACAAGAAAACTAAAAGCAAAAACACCATCCATTAACAACAAAAAACAGCCAACAAGAAACACAAACAAGCATCAAAAAAAACATAAAAATAACAAAAACACAATAAAAAAAAATACAATATAAAGTAAAGCACAAAAACAACAATATAACAATCACAAAAAAAATAAGAATAACAACAACAAGATCAGAGCACATTCACGCCTCCTCAAATCTCATTACAGCACCAGTGAATGTTTCGCTTGCCTCAGTGTCACCAAACTCGCCCTTACCTCCATGTAATACAAGGGCGACATTCCCTCCACCTCAGCGGTGGGAGGTAATGCAATTTTAATTTGGCGGCTGAATGGTCTCGCCAACATCTAATCTGCTGTGATTACTGGGCCAACACTGGTGAAACTAATATAGTAGTAGGTTGTGGTGGTGGTGGTGGTAGTGGTGGTGGTTGTGGTAGTGGTGGTGGTGGTGGTGGTGGTGGTGGTGGTGGTGGTAGTGGTGGTGGTGGTGGTGGTGGTGGTGGTGGTGGTGGTAGTGGTGGTGAGGGAGGGTGGGGGTTTATGGTGGGGTGGTGGTGGTGGTGGTGTGTGGTGGGGGTTTAGGTGGTGGTGGTGGGGGGGTTGGAGTGGTGGTGGTTGGTGGGGGTGGTGGTGGTGGGGATGGTAGTGGTGGGGGTGGGGGGTGGTGGGGGTGGTGTTTAGTGGTGGTGGTAAGGTGGGGTGGGGGTTTGGTGGTGGTGGTAATGGTGGTGGTTTGGTAGTGGTGGTGGTGGTGGTGTTGTGGTTTTATTGGTGTGGTGGTAATGTTATTGGTGGTGGAGTGGGGGATGGTGGTGGAGAGTAGTGGTGGTGGGTGTAGTAGATTGGTGGTGGTGGTGGGGTGGTGGTAGTAGAGTGGTGGTGGTGGATGGGGGAGGTGGTGGTGGTGGTGGATGGGGGAGTGGGGTGGGGGTGGTGGAGGTGGTTGTGGTGGGGGGATCGGTTGGTGGTAGTTGTGGTGTTGGTGGTGGTGGGTTTTACCGGGAGTTTCCTGGAGGGTTTTGGGGGGTCAACGCCCCCGCGGCCGGTCGGACGGCCTCATGGTGGATCGGGGTCTGATAAACCCAAAATGTTACTGCTGGCCGCAGGGAAACAACGTACGAACCACAGCCCGGTTGGTCAGGTACTGACTTTGGTGCCTGTCCAGTTCCTTCTTGAAGACAGCCGGGGGTCTTTTGGGAAACCCCCCTTATGTATGCTGGGAGGCAGTTGAACAGTTTTGGGGCCCCCGGACACTTATTGTGTTGTCTCTCAATGTACCGTGGCGCCCCTGTTTTTATTGGCGGAATTTGCATCTTCTGCCGAGTTTTTTTGCTTTCATAGGGAGTGATTTTCGTGTGCGGGTTTTTGTACCAATCCCCCCAGGACCTTCCAAGTGTATATTATCATGCATCTCCCCGCCTGCTTTCCCGGGGAATATAGATCAAGGCCCTTTCCCAACCTTAGTACATTCCCCAGGTCTGAAGTCGCCAGCCTTAAAGGGGGGCTGTTAGGGTAGAGCAGATTCCAGGAACAAGCGAGAAGATAATCATCATGGGCTTGTCGCCCCTAGTTTTGAACGCGTTCTCATTTTTCTATAGTTGGTAGGGGATGTGCAGCAGATGGGTGTATGAAGGATGAGGTGAATCATAAATTAACGGGGAAAAAAAGGTAAGGGGTGCACTGAGGGTTGTAGAGACAGAAACTTTATCCATGAAAGAAAAGGGGAATGTATGAGAGATGCTATACCAACGCTCTTGTATGGGTGCGAGACATGGGTTGTGAATTTCAACAAGGAGAAGGCTGTAGGCAGTGGAGATGTCATGTCTGAGGGAAAGTGGGTGTGAATATAATGCAGAGAATCCGTAGTTTGGAAATTGGGAGGAGGTGGGGTTAAAAACTATTATACCTTGAGAGTGTTAAAAACGGTGTGGGGGGAAGACGGGTGGGGGTCGGCCTGGGAAAAAGTTGGAGGGGGGGGGAAAGGAGGTTTGTGTGGGGGGGTTTGGGATTTTAAAAGCATGTGTGGGTGTTAGGGGAATGGAGACAAAGGGCTTTTAAAACTTGACGTCCTGTTGGGTGAAGGAAACATTTATGAAGGATTCGGAAAACCCGGCAGGCCGGACTTGATTCCTGAGAGGGGAATACAGTGCCGGCATCTAAAGGAGGGGTGTTAATGTTGCGAAACTGTAGTGTGCATGCCTCTGGCAAAACGGGATGGAGTGAGTGATGAAAAAAGCTTTTCAGGCCACCCGCCTTGGGGGGGAAACGGCCAATGTGTTCTTTAAAAAAAAAATCATTATCCATCCTATCATTTTCCTAGTAGATGCGGTAGATACATTGTTGTGGTCTTTAAAGGGCAGATCCTCTGACATTATCCTTTTCGCTCTATTGTAGGTTAGAATTTGACGTATCCCTTTTAAACTTTTTTAATTTCCTCAAGTTTTCCATATCTAAGAGTTGAAATTTCTCCTTTGAACTTCATTTGTTTTGAGTGGCCCATTTGAAGGTTTGGTTGTTTCCCCTTGGAGTCTTGCGGTGTCTTCGATGGAGGCACTGCAGAAATGAGGATGAGGAATAGAAGGGGAGCGAGAACGGGCCGTGGAAAGGCCACCGTAGCTCCCCCCAGACTTTACCTGTTTACTATTATTTTTTGTGTTCTATTTGTAGGAAGTTATAGATCCATCCACCAACTTTTCCTGTTATTCCTTTTTCACGCATTTTGCGCTATTCCCATGGTCACATTGTCGAAAGTTTTTACAAAGTCTGTGTATACTACATCTGTATTTTGTTTATCCTCTACAGACTTGCTTTTAGAACCCTCTAAAAAGTTTTTTATATGGGATGTTAGTGCTATCGGTCTGTAGTTCTTTGCAATTGTTTTACTGCCACCTTGTCGAGTGGGGCTAGTCTGTTGTTTTAGTGTGGGGGATGACCCTGTGTCCATGCCCCCTCTCCATAAAATCTGAAGGCACGTGACGGGGGTTTTTGCATTTGATGAATAGGACTTGTTTGGGGTTGTAAAGGGGAATGTAATTTTTTTTCCCCCCTTCCCTCCCAAAAATGGGGATCAATCCATGACACCCGGGGTTTCCCCAGCTATCCGGGGAAAGTGCATGGGAATGTCATTTATTACCTTTTCAAAGTCTTGTGGAGTTAGGAAATATCAGAGATTTTTGAGAAAACCCAAATTTGGGGTTTCGTTATAAAGAATTCATTTGGATTGGGGGACTTTAAATTCTCACTCATTTCTTTGTCATCTGTGCATGTCCCATCCTGCCTAAGAAGGGGCCCAATACTGGATGTTTTTTTTTCCAGATTTGGCATAAAGAAGAAGATTTTTTTTTAAATTTTCCCTTTTATGGCTTTTAGTTCTTCCTGTATTCTTGTCTCCTGTAAATTCCTTCAGCTTAAGTTCGATATTTGTAATTTCTTTGACCAGGGCCCCCCTTCTATTACAGATATATTGGTCCCTCTCAGCAGCCTTTGACTCTTCGCCTTTGTCTTTTAGGAGCATCTCTCTTTTTAGTTTACATTTTCTTTATTTTTCTTAATGGAATGTGTCTTGAGAGATCTCAAGAACCACAGAGTTCATTTTTTTTAGGCAAAAAGAACATAAGAACAAAGAAAAAGGAACACTGCAACAGGCCTACTGGGCCCCTACTAGGCACGTCCATGTCAAAACCAACCCCCCAACAAAAATATTTGCCCATCCCATCCCCAGCGCACCCAAGCAACCTTCACAACCCCCCAAGCCTTCACAACCCCCCAAGTCCGGGGTCAAACAACCCCCCTCTCATAAGATTACAGAAGGAAGTAACACTGCAGCAGGCCAACCCGGGCCCCCACTAGGCAGGTCCCCGTCAAACCCTAAACCAATCCCCCAAACAAAAACACCTTTTCCAACCCCAAATTCTACTCCATCCATGGAACAAGCCCGATAATCAGGGCACTACCAAAAAGGGCGAAGGAGCTGAATCCCCGGGCCATCACCAGGGGACTGAAGGAGCCAAGCACCTGGTCCATCACCGGGGACTGAAGGGCCGAAGCACCTGGTCCATCACCAGGGGACTGAAGGAGCCGAAGCACCGGTCCATCACCAGGGCACTGAATGTTCAATCCGTGTTGTTTAGAATATCTTCCCAGCTTATTTCATTTAGGACATGGGTTTACTTGATCTCATTGTATGTTTTTGTTATTGAAATTGAATTTTATGTAAAAGACCTTTATGACTGATCACATTTTGCTGGTCAGGGTTGCATAAAGTCTGTACCCCTATTATTTGTGATTGAGTGTATTGTCTTTGATACTTTATTGTATCAGATCGTCGTTGTTGTCTTGTGGCCTAATATTTGCTGGTTTGGTGAATTTTGCAGAGGTTTTAAAAGTTTTTTGGGGGGTGTGTGTGAATTTTCATCTGAGCTGCCCCTGGGGATTCCTTAAAAAATTGTTTGCTACCTCCTCCCTTTTAGGTGTCTCAAGTTGAACTCCCCGTAGCAAGATGTTTGGGGCAGGAGTTGGGGGATTTTCCAGACAGTGGTCAATTTTTTGTGCCCTGGAATTGCTGGGGGAAATTGGTCTGAGGCTTTTATACAACCACAATGACAAGGTTTAGGTTTTTTAATATTTACCCCCAAAACTTCAACTACATCATTAAGGTGTTTAGTGTTCTGAGCAAATGGGACTCTGTGACGTACAAACCCCCTCCCCCCCCTTTTTGCCTGTTTAGTCTGTCGCATCTGAATAGGTTATAACCTGGGGTCCATATTTTTGTCATAATGATCCTTTTTGGGTTCTGTGAATGCCCAAATATTGCATTTAAACCCCTGAGCAGTCCCTTGATGTAAGATTTTTTTTTGACAGCTTTTGACCCTGTATTTTTGCAAAAACAAAAGTCGTTATATTGGGGAATTTAGGGGGGTTTTTTGCTGGCTCTAATATCTTGTTCTGGGTGGAGGCCAATGTCCGTGCCTCTGCCCAGAAGTGTTTTCAGTTGGTGTAGGATTTTGTTTTTCTTGCCAGTCTTTCCCCCCGGCCCTAAAAAAAATCTGTCCCTGGGGAGGAGGCCCCCTTTTGTTTCCCTAGTCTGGCTGATCTGTGTCTTCTTTCCACTTTATATGATTTATTCAGTATACGTTGTAGCATTTTCTTTCATGGATTGATGAGTAACACATTTCTTGGGGGAAAAAAGCGGAAAGGGGTTGCACCCCCCCTGTTTTCATTGGGGGCGGCATTTTGGGTGGTTTTTAAAATGCATGTCTCACCTGTTTTACTACATATACCATCCCTGCAGATACCCAAGGCATAGAATTTGCATATATTGTAATTTGTTTGCAGGATTCATCGTAGTTGCGTTCGCTGCTGGTGCATTGTTTTTGATTCCTCTTATTTACCCCCTGATGGACATCAGTGTTCTTCCAGGTTTTTTTGTTTAAAGTGTCAACACTATTCCTGAGGCATCAACCCGTTGTTCCATCTCCAGCAGTATCGCTATTTTGTACCTCTTTTGATTGAATATCGTTGTCTTTACTTGTTTATCACCAGGGCCAATGTTTTTTTGGTTCACTGTCCTCCCCGGACAACACTAGCACCCTCAGGAACACTGTCCTCCCGGACAACATAGCACCCTCAGGAGCACTGTCCTCCAGGGCAACACTAGCACCCTCGGGGCACTGTCCTCCAGGACAACACTAGCACCCTCAGGAGCACTGTCCTCCAGGACAACACTAGCACCCCGGGAGTTCCGGACAACACTAGCACCCAGGAGCCCGTCCTCCAGGACAACACTACACCCCCAGGGGCACTGTCCCCAGGACAACACTAGCACCCTCAGGAGCACTGTCCTCCGGACAACACTAGCACCCTCAGGAGCACTGTCCTCCAGGCAAAACCAGCACCCCCAGCAGCACTGTCCTCTAGGGCAACACTAGCACCCTCAGGACTGTCCTCCAGGGGAACACAGCACCCCAGGAGCACTGTCCTCCAGGACAACACTAGCACCCCCAGCAGCACTGTCGTCCCGGGCACCACTAGCACCCTCAGCAGCACTGTCCTTCAGGACAACACTAGCACCCTCCCGCACTGTCCCCAGGACAAAATAGCACCCCCAGCAGCACTGTCCTCTGGAAAAATGCACCCTCAGGAGCACTGTCCTCCAGGGCAACACTAGCACCCTCAGGAGCACTGTCCTCCGGGGAACACTAGACCCTCAGGAGCACTGTCCTCCAGGACAACACTAGCACCCTCAGGAGCACTGTTCTCCCGGGCAAAACTAGCACCCTCAGCAGCACTGTCCTCCCGGACAACACTAGCACCCCCAGTAGCACTTTTTCCAGGACAACACTAGCACCCCCCCGGAGCACTGTCGTCCAAGACAGCCACGTCCAAAACCATCATATTTGGTGGTGGTGGGTGATGGTGGTGGTGGTGAGGGGGGGGTTTATGGTGGGGGTGGTAGTGGTGGTGGTGGTGGTGGTAGGGGGGTAGTGATGGTGGTGGGGTGGTGGTGGTGTGATGGTGGTGGTGGTGGGGGGGTGGAGGTGGTGGGGTGGGGGGTGGTAGTGATTTGGGGGTGGTGGTGATTGTGTTGGTAGTGGTTGTGGTGATGGTGGGGGTGGGGGTTGGTGGTGGTTGTAGTGATGGTTGTGGTAGTGATGGTGGTGATAGTGATGGTGGATTGATGGTGTTGGTGGTGGTAGGGATGGGGTTTTGGGGATGATGGGGTGATGGTCGTGGTGATGGTGGTGGTGATGGTGGAGGATACGGGGGGGTATTCAAGGATCAACGCCCCCGCGGCCCGGTCCATGACCAGTGGCAGTCAGACCAGACCCGGTCCATGACCAGAATGTTGGTGGTAGTGATCGTGGTGGTGGTGATGGCCATAAATGACATGCCTTGCACTCTGCCTCAGGGTCCAGACTCATGGAACGATGTGTTCATCAAGAATTGCAAGAAGCTCCTGTCGTGTGCCTTCAGCATTCTATGGAGAGGGAGCATGGACACAAATATCCAACACTCCACAAAAGAACAGACATAGCCCCAATTTTAACAAGGTGGGTGGTAAAGAAATTGCAAAGAACTACAGACCGATAGCACTAACATCCCATATCATGTACCCTTTTGAGAGGGTTCTGTTGAAGCAAGATCGCCAACCACCTAGACACTGATCAATTGCAAAAACCCAGGGCAACACGGGCTTAGGTCGCTCCTGCCTGTCCCAGCTACTGGACCACTATGTCAAGGTCCTGGATGCTGTAGAGGATAAACAAATATAGATGTAGTATACACAGACTTTGCAAAAAGCTGACAAGTGTGACCATGGTAATATACAAAATGCGTGATAAAGGAATAACAGGAAAATTTGGTAGATGGAGCTATAGCTTCTGACAAATAGAAATATTAAAGAGTAATAGTAAACAGAGTAAAGTCCCAGGCAGTTACCGTGAAAAGCTGTTCCACAAGGCACAGTACTTTTTCCCGCCGATGTCAGGTCTATCTTAATGAATGAGAAACTGCTGTCTTAAAGAAAGTTTAAAGACCTTTACTTATGCTATGGCTGTCTCTGGGCTCTGCCTTCAGGGAAATGTGTTCCTTTATTCACGAGTAGCTAGGAGACCTCTAACCTTGATGGTCGCCTGTTACGCAGAAATTGAGATTACCTGAGGCCTAATGCCTTGTCTAAGGGCAAAGGGTAAAAGTTACACAAATCCCCTGTAAAACTAGGCCTCCAGACTATCCCCATTGAAATAGAATTTTAAAACTCTTGTTTAGTGCTCCAATGGGTTGGGGTATCCGAAGGTTCACACAAAAATCTTAATTTATATAAAATAAATTTATTTGTTATATTAACAATATATACACACTCCCAAAACAATTCTATTTCTCTTATGGCTGAAACACCTCCAACCAGATTCATGAAGAGGTTGCAAGCTGGGAAGTCGCCGCAAAATAAACAAACACAGTGTATGGAGGTAGCGTCGGTTCCTAGTCGCCATTACCTACCCTACCTCCTGCCCGAAAAACATGTTATCCCAAATTCACCAGCTCTCACTAACCAACCGAGCCCTGACCACATCAGAGCCCCAGAGAGCATGCTGGTACGCATTAGAACAGCTCATTGCAGTGGACTTCCAGCCGGAGAAGTACAAAACTTTAGCTCAAATACAATGCCCCTGGCCACCATCTCCGCTCCATGTCAGCCTCCATGTCTACTGGAGAATCCAGGGCCGGCACCTGCGGCCCGGTCTGTGACCAGGCCTCCTGTTGACCAGAGCCTGGATCAAATCAGGCTGTTACTGCTGGCCGTACGCAGTCCAACGTACGAACCACAGCCCGGCTGATCAGGTACCGACTTGAGGTGCCTCCATTTTCAGCGACCCAAGCCAACCCTCTCACCCAACCACAGTTGGAAAATAACCCTAGCTGGATTTCCTTAATTCACAGCTTAAACTACTCTTTACAGTACCCACAAAATGCATAGTATTTCTAAAAATTATGGTTTACATTTATCCAAAGGTTATACATTATTATTATGTTCTCCACTATCTATATATTTACGTATATTCATGTCATGCAGAACCATGCATAACACCCCACCCCAAGACCATAGGTCTCACCTGCTAGCGGGGTCCACATGGACACGCTAGGCAAAAGAGGAAAAAAAAAGAAATGAACATAAACATTATAACTGGAGAATTACTGCCAGACAATCATAGACTTTTTGGCACTGCGCATAAGGAAATATTAATTAACAGACTGAGGCTACTAGACTGCGGACATGTGAAACTCGCCTAACATAAAAGTGATCATAATTATGCCAAACAGATCACAGTCAGACGGCTCTTCCGACAAACAGTGCCAGAAAATGAACATCACAAACATATGATGGCCACACACTGGCGTTGATGATTTTACCCAAATTACAACAAGCAACATTATAACGTAATTAGTAACTTAGCAATATACTACCCTATAATGAAGTGCCATTTAATAACATAATAATAATAATAATAATAATAATAATAATAATAATAATAATAATAATAATAATAATAATAATAATAATATTTAATAATAATAATAATAATAATAATAATTAATAATAATAATTAATAATAATATTAATAATAATAATTAATAATAATAATAATAATAATAATAATAATAATAATAATAATTTATTTAGACATGATACAATGATACATAGTTGGGTAGACATGATACATAGGTATAAATGAGATGTACATGCCAAAAGCCCCTAATATGCTGTGCATTGCGGGCATTCTTAGGACTATTTAATAGTAGACTACATGGTAAAAAATTATGGTTGATAATTTATAAAATAAGTATAATTGTGTGTGTATCTGGTTATAAAGTTTGAATATGTTTGAATATTAATAATCATAGTAATGCAACTAATTGGAGGAGATAAAAATTTAAAACAATTAATTGCATTGCAGTTAGTTTACGTGGTCATTATATAATGTAATGTTGAAATGTTAGCTTAGTATGTATTATTCGTAACAGGTTTTACATTTAAGTGATTAATCAGGTTTTTACATTTAAGTGATTATTCTACTTTGTTGGGAATGTTTGATTGAGCATTCTAGGCCGCGAGAAGGTAGTTTTTAGCATCGTTTTGAATTGGGGGCAGGCAGGGTTTCCTGGCAATGACAGGTAATGAATTCCAAATTTTTCGTGCCTTTATATGCATTGAGTTTTTGCATAGTGTTAGATGGACACGGGGAACATCGAGGAGTGATTCCAGACTAGTGTTATGGTCATGTGTCCTGTTAAAATTGTATATATTTGAAAAAGTGGGTTAAAATTTGCATAGAGTGTTCTATGTATGTAATAGGTACAGTAAAAAAGCATGGATGTTTGTATGATGAGTAAGTTTAGGTTTTTGAATATTGGTGGAGTATGTTGTCTGGAGTGTGAATTTGTTATCATTCTAACTGCTGCCTTTGTTGTTATTAGTGGTCTGAGATGAGTTATTGATGTAGAGCCCCATGTGCCAAAACACACACAAGTGCTAAGTATCACAACTATTGATTTCCCATCTATCCGATACACATCATAAATGTTGTAAAGATACAGCTGAAAAATGGATGTATTACCAAAACTTTGAAACCGGAACACTATCAAAGAGTAGTGAAAAGAAAGAGAGAAAAATTTCTGCATTTATTAAATTCTACGTAGAAAGAAAGATCACATAAATCACCTCACAACTCACTGCAATCTTTAGTAAATAAAACTGGTTCCCCATGACACATTCCTCTGCGAGAATCAGGAGAGCATGGGAGAGGAAAAAAAATATCAGGCCCCAAAAAACTGGTGAATAGTCACATAAATTTTGTTGGCGGGACTGTGGCCATAAAACACTGGAGTCATCACCAAAGACCCTCAAAAGGTGGACCTACCAGGCCGCACCTACATTCATTCCAAGAACCCTGGAGTCACCCCACGGTGATCCAAAAAAAGACTCGAGAGCGCAAACACACCGGATCATGTGACAGCATCCAAAAGGGTGTCGCCACTACAGCCCTGATGCCCACCAAAGTCTTAGGGGTCCAACAGCCCTGTATCAAATACAAAAACACAGGTAGAGGCAAAACACAACACCAAAACAGCAGTGAGGCACTCAGCCAACACCTAAAAAAAACGGAGCACACCTACCTAGCATGCACCATGTGATTACCCCCAAAACACACAATAGTGAACTACACCCAACTCCTCTCAAATCTGCCCTTTCTCCTTTTTTGGTGGTCCAAGGTTCTATTTACTCGTCTACCGCAAATCACTGCAAAACAAGAACAGATATGATCTATACACTACATCGTGTACATTATTTACACACAAAACACTTGATCAGCAACCACATTCTCCATTCCCTTCACGTTATGAATCACCAGGTTAAGAAGTTGGAAAAAACAAGGCCCACCTAGTGAGTTTCTGATGGTGGTTCCTCATTAAGTGAAGGAAATGTACTGGACTGTAGTCACTAGAGACCTTAACAGGATGCAGAGACCCTGTTACATACACAGAGCAAATTCTACTCCCAGAACTAAAACCAGAGCTTCCTTGCTATGGTGGCATAGCGTCCTTGGTGTCTGTTATATTTCTCTGAAGCACCGACTGGCATTACTTGCCCTGCGCTCACCCTCTTGCAACAAGACTGCCCCAACCCCCGTATCATTTTGCACAACCCAGGGTAGGTAACTCCAAATTTACAATAAAAGATCGCGAGGGTTAATATCATACAGATGGTTCTGAGCAAAGATATTAAAAATACACTTATGGTGTCCTGGCACATAGGGTAATTGAACAAATAATACCGCCACAACCTCACAACTGTGGTATCTAGTACATCAATGAAATTATTCATAAGCGGGAAACTCTCGAACATTAGTTAGCAAATTTACTTTGTGGAAGTCAGTGAACCTGCTGAGAGGGTCAGAGGGTCATTGAAAGGTCACGTCCACTGACTCTCGCTAAGTACCATGAAAAGATAAAAAAACTTCACATCTTCCTCACTGCATGTCTCTTCCCACAAGGTTATGTTGCCCCACACAGGCTGACTGTGCTCAGCCACATTTATCTCATACGATTCACCTGGCCCCCATTTTCAGCATCCCAAAATCCCTCTGCAAAGGTCCACCATGGCTGGAGCTACCACTACAACCCTTCTTTCAGTAGGTCCAACTTCTTCCCCAATCTCGTACACTTTTCTCCTATGTATATCATCTACATCAGGGACCTTATCCACTATCAGTTGCCATGCACAACTAATCACAGCTTTCCTAGGAGCCACCCAGGTCACCACCTCCTCTCTAGCCTCCGATCAGGTAGCACCACCTCATGGTCCCATCGTTATCCTGGGCAGACTCAGGCTTGTTCACTAGGCGCCGCCCATCTCATCTTACCCAGTCTCTGAAATTGAGAAAACACTGAGGGGGAAGCATCACCATCCTCACCTAGCCCATGACTTAATGATTCCAGAGTGCTTCCCGCACGGTAATGAAAATAGGGGCATCCCCTCATCCCAGTTCTTCTACTGGGGAAAACAAAAGTGTATCGTCCTGAGAATGAAAAAACATCCTACTTTTTTTGCACTCAGAAAGATAAACATCCTTAAGTAAGTTTATCTCAAAACTACAAGACATTTTATAAAATTAGACATCTGGTTGGCTTTCAGGAAAGCCTAGCTGACAAAAATTTTACCAGAAATCTCAAAACCACACACACAAAAGTATTAGGGAGGGGCAGGAACTCTGGTACCCTGGTAAAAGATAAGTGTTTGGGAAACATTTGACACCAACTCCACTCTCAATACTGGGAAATTGTTCTCCACCGGGAATTCCAGAGTAATTCAGAAACTTATCTCAAACGGCTCTGACATGACTGCTTGATCACATACTCTGTAAAATAAACATTTGGTAAATTTGTAATCACTTCCCTGCAACAGCCTTCAAGGAGTCACCACCACCCTTAACCTTACCCAGCTGCGTCAGAGGCCGGGTCACTCCCATGTCAGCACCGAGACTTCCCTGCCGGTTTGACCTGGGCCGGGCTATCACTGCCCAGTCTCCCGCAGGTCAGACTCAACAGAACAGGTGGTAATGCACAAACTGGAGTAACGGTGACTGGACAGATTTTCAGTGTGTAATTAAGAATAGCCAGGTAAGCAAGAGAAGAACTTCTGTACTCTGCCTTGATCTTTTTTGACGGTGGTGACTGTGGCCTGGGGAACCTGTTCATTGAGTCTGACCTGCAGGAGACTGGGCAGTGATAACCCGGCCCAGGTCAAACCTGATGTAGTGCAGAGGTCTCGGTGCTGACATGGGAGTGACTACCCGGCCTCGACGCAGCTGGGTAAGGTTAAGGGTGGTGACTCCTTTGAAGGCTATTCAGTTGGCAGCTGTTACGGGGGAAGTGATTACAAATTTACCAAATGTTTGTTTTACAGAGTATGTGATCAAGCAGTCATGTCAGGAGCTGAATAGACATAAGTTTGAATTCTCTACAGATTCCCGGTGAGAATATTCCAGTATTGAGAGGGGTGAGTTGAATAAATAAATGCTCTCCCAAACACTTATCTTTTACCAGGGTACCAGAGTTCCTGCGTCTCCCTAATACTGTGGTTTGAAGATTCGGTAAAATTTTGTCAGCTAGGCTTTCACCAAGCCAACCAGATGTCTAATTTTATAAAAATGTCTTGTAGTTTTGAGATGTTTGAGCTTTAAAGATGTTTACCACTTGAGGAGTCACAAAGCAGAAAGGTTTTTACCAGTCTCTCAGGACGATACACTTTTGTTTTCCCCAGTACCAGAAAGAACCTGTGGACAGGATGCCCCTATTTTTCGTCACTGTGCGGGGAAGCACTTGAATCATTAAGTCATGGGCTAGGAAAGAGGACAGGATGCTTCCCCAGTGTTTTTTCACTTCAGAGACTGCAAGATGAGATGGCGCACTGTAAGAACAAGCCCATGAGTTCGCGTCAGATACGTGGACCATGAGGTGGTGCTACCTGATCTGGAGGCTGAGAGGAGGTGGTGATACTGGAGCCGGCTCCTAGGAAAGCTGTGATTAGTTGTGCATGGCACCAGTGGATAAGGTCCCCATGATGACACAGAAAAACAATGAGATTGGGGAAGAGTTGGACCATCAGCACAAATGGCTGTAGTGGTGGCTCAACATGGTGGACCTTTGCGAAGGAGTTTTGGTCAGAGTGCTGTAAAGCTTGTGGGTGAACTGTATGAGATAAATGTGGCTGAGAGCATAGCCTGGTCTGTGTGGGGCAAAGCATAACCTGTGGAAGTAGACATGCAGTGAGGAAGATGTGAAGTTTTTTTTTTTATCTTGCTAAAAATGTATGAGAGTTTCATGGATTGTGACCTTTCATGACTCTGATATCTCAGTAGGTCCTTATTCACAAAGTAAATTCTGCTAACTAATGTTCGAGAGTTCCCGCTTATGAATAATTTCATTGATGTACTAGATACCACAGTTGTGAGGTTGTATGGGTATTATTTGATTCCACTACCCATATAAAAGCAAGGACACAATCTATAAGTGTAATTTTAATATCTTTGTATAAGAACCATCTGTATGATATTAACTTTCATGATCTTTTATTTGTAAAATTGGAGTCACGCTCGCACCTGGTTGTGCAAACAGATACGGGGGTTGGGGCAGTCTTGTTGCAGGTAGAGCAGGGCAAGTAATGCCAGTCAGTTACTTCTCAGAGAAATATGTCGACACCAAGGACGCTATGCCACCATAAAAAGTTAAAGCTCCAAGCTTAGTTCTGGGAGTGCAAAATTTCTTTTCTGTGTATGTAATAAAATCCTGGCATCCTGTTAAGGTCTCCAGTGACTACAGTCCAGTACATTTCCTTTCCTAATGATAGAACCACCATCAGAAACTCACTAGGTGGGCCTTGTTTTTCCAAATTTTAACTTGTGATTCATAACGTGAAGGGAATGGAGAAATGGTTGATCATGTTTGTGTGTAAATAATGTACATCGATGTAGTGTATAGATCACTTATCTGTTCTTATTGTAGAAAGTGATTTATAAAAGTATATAAATAGAACCTTGACCACCCAAAAAGGAGAAGGGCAGGTTGAGAGGAGTTGAGGTATCAGAATTCCCGCTGTGTGTTTTGGGTGTAATCATGAGTTAGTTTTTCACAGGTAAAGGTGCGTGTCTGCTTTTTTTTTTTTTTAGGTGTTGGCTGGTACGCTCACCTGTGTTTTGGTGTTACTTATACGCCTCACCTGTGTTTTATGTTGGTACAGGGGCTGTTGGACCTAAAGTTTGCAGAACGTGGGGCCAGCTGGCGGTGATGCCCCCACTTTTTTGGGCCATATCACATGATCCGGTGTGTTTTGGGCTTCCCAGTGTCTTTTTTTTGATCACCATTGGGGTGACCTAGGGTTCTTGAATGAATGTAGTGCCGGCCTGAGAGTTCACACCTTTTTGAGGGGTCTTTGGTGATGACTCCAGTGTTTTATGGCCAGTCCCGCCAACAAAATTTATGTGACTATTCACCTCGGTTTTTGGGGCCTGATATTATTTTCCTCTCCCATGCTCTCCTGATTCTCGCAGAGGTGTGTCATGGGGAACCAGTTTTATTTACTAAAGAGATTAGTGAGATGGGGTGGTTATGTGATCTTTCTTTCTACGTAGAATTTAATAAGAAAAATTTTTCTCTCTTTCTTTCACTAAGCTACTCTGATAGTGTTCCGGTTTCAAAGTTTTTTTGTGGTGTCATACATATTTTTTAATCTGTCTTACAACATTACTGATATGTATCGAGATAGATGGAAATCAATAGTTGTGATAACACAATTTGTGTGTGTTTTAGCGTATGGGCTCCCTACATCAATAACTCATTCGTGACCACTAATAACATAAATAAAGGCAAGTAAAGTTAGAATGATAACAAATTCACACTCCAGACAAAGAGTACTCCACCAATATTCAAAACCTAAACTTACTCATCATACAAGACATCCATACTTTTTACTGTGCCTATTACATACATAGAACACTCTATGCAAATTTTAACCCACCACTCAAACTTCTCCTTACCAATTTAACAGGACACATGACCATAACACTAGTCACAGATCACTCCTGATGTTCCTCTCAAGTCCCGCCCAAACAATGTTAAAAACTCAATGCATATAAAAGGCAATGGAAAATTTGGAATTCACACTGCCACATTGCCAAAGAAACCCTGCCTGTACCCCAATTCAAAACGATGCTAAAAACCACCTTCTCACCCAAACCTAAATGCTCAATATCAAACATTCTGAACAAAGT
>WNWK01032294.1:0-22005 GCA_009830355.1 Cherax destructor
CTCATAAGAGGTAAAAGCCTCTCCCAGCACGGGGATCACAAGGCAACTGAACGAAGCAAATTCAGGAGCAGCTACGTCTTGCCAGTGCGGGTGCCGGTGTAGGAATATCGTCGTGACATAACCTCTTGGGGTAATTTTTCCCCTTGGGGAACTTAACTGATGACTCACCGTCATTATGACTTGCATTCTTGAAGGTAGTGGGTTGGCTAGTTTGCAATTGAACAATTAATTCTTGCAAACCCGTCCTTATCTCCTCCACTTCAAAGTAACCCTTGTGGTACTTGTTAGATAACCACTCTATCGTCTTATAGTGCAATTTATGTTGTATCATGGGACTCAACAACCACTCAGCGTTCTCCAGACTATGTTTATTACCCAAGACCTTGAGAATGCTCTCTAGGTTGACCCGAAATTGTTGCAACCCTTTATAGTTGTGATCTGGCGTTCTCAAATTAACCAGTGCAACTACTAGATCTATTTTACGCTGATTTGAATTACCATAAGTACTCTCTAACAGACTAACAGCTTCTGTATAAGAGTCGTTTACATCGGGGAAAGCTCGAACGAGAATGGAGGCATCTCCCCTCAATTGTCTTTTTAAATAAATCAGCTTATTAACATCTGCTAGATCCTTCCGATCATGTACCATTACCTTGAAAATGGACCAAAATTCCTCCCAGCTGTCTCCCGGCAGGAACGACAACAACTGTACTTCTGGGAGTCTGGGGAGGGACATTATATTTACTGCGTGAGGTTGGTCCACCACGCCATCCAATGAATTCACGTTTTTTTCTTTATTTTGGTCTAATTTCAATGAGATTTTTTACAGTGATTTATACAGCTTTTAAAAACCTATACACTGTCTTTGTTATGATTTTTTGCCTTTAGGTTAGGTAGAAAAAATAAAATGTGCCAAATTTTAGGGGTCACAAAACCAGTAAATTTCTACAAAATTGGGAAGATGTACAATGCTCTAGTTAACATCAGATGAAAGATAAAGGCTCTATAATTGTTGACCCAATCCATTTTAGCAAAAATGTCAGTAGATTCTATTATAAAAAATGTTGAAGTTAGTGATTTTGTTTTTGCCTTTATTTTGTGGGAAAAAAATCAATAAAAACAAAGCTGTAAAAGATATTGGAAATCTTTCATGGGTGGTTGTAGAGCCATCATTACTCAATAACGTGTGAAAAATCATGATAATCCTATTAATACTTTTCGCAAAACATTACAAACAATGTCAATAACTTATTTCTGAGTTATTAATATATTTTTCTGTGAAACTCTATGGATATGCACGCTAAATCTCAGCGAGCTGCATGCATCAGCACATGTTGAGACCCCAGAGGCCACTGAGGTGGCATGAGTCCCTACACTTGAATGGAGGCATCAGAGATGTTGCTATCTAGAGTTTTTTTAATTAAATAATCATAAAAATTGTAATTTTTGCAGAGACAATACTAAAAAAAAAACACTAATTGGCAACATGTATTATTTATGACAGCAAGCACAACAAAAATACATTTAAGGAAAAAATATACTTGGAAATATGATATAAACAAGTTGATTACACCAAAATGTTGCCAGAATGATGCACTATTTTTTGGTAAGAAAACATTTTTTTCCAAAAATTTTCAATCTTCCTTTCCTAATTTCTGGAACAAGGCTCGCCCCTCCCTTAACTTATCCAGTACCTTAACTTTGCAAGAACAAATGACTTCTTCCAAGTCACAAAATTGTTGTAACAGTGTTTCTCGTTCCTCATCGCTCACACAATCCTCCAGTAACTCAATTTCATAGACTTTGAACCACTGCTCATACGATGCGTACCTACGTTCTAGTAACTCGAAATTCGTTTTCAAGTCAATAGCACTCGTCGACGTCTCGTCCACTAAGTCCAAACACGTACGGTGTGCCTTTGTCACATGCCCTTTGCAAGCTTGTAATGACGCTTTCTTGGCTTTAATATCCATGGGTTTGCCACCCCCAGTAACTCTGTCAGGTTCAGTCATGGTTATGGAATTAATAACCACTGATGTCACAAATTAAATAAATCGTTTATAAAGGTAATTCTCACACCTTACACTTGCACAACTCGTAGCCACGCCTGTGCTAGCAATTAATTGTACAAATTACCGTCCACCACACAATTAATTAATCTGTATACTCCATACTCACTTCTTACAATCAGTCACTTATTTATTAAATAATTAATTCAATAATGATTAATTCACTAATCACATCCGGTTCAGGACGGACCAACGGGAGCTGTGGGGAATTATGAGAGATTGTCTATCTGGGACACCACCACTTGTAACAGACAATCTCCGGGGAGATGACCGACTAGTATAATTTTACTGCAGTCACTCCCGCGAGGTGTGTGAGAAACTTTACCCACTCCTGGTCGCACCCGAGGGGATCCTTCGATATTCTCACACTCGCCCCACTGCACTCTGGACCAGTGTAAATAAATTTGAAGAGATTATGATAATAATTATGGTATAATTAATTTTTTAGTGGACTGTATAGTTTAGATATAGGATGTAGGACTGATTGAGGAGAAGGAGGAGAGTGTACAAGTAATTAATATTCACTCACCCCTTATCTGCGTCTTGGGTGTTCACTGGAGATCTTCATCATTCCCACCGCAGACACACAATATCTCAACATACCTACTGGCCAGCTAGTACGAGGATAAGGTACATACTTATGGTGGGGACGCACATTCTTCTTGATGAGCATCGATAGATCTCGTAATCTTGCTGGGTCAATATAGCTCGTCCGTCAAGATGGGTATTCACTGGAGATCTTCATCATTCCCACCGCAGACACACAATATTTCAACATACCTACTGGCCAGCTAGTACAAGGATAAGGTACATACTTACGGTGGGGACACGCATTCTTGTTGATGTGCTTCGATATAACTCGTAATCTTGCTCGGTTGATATAGTTCGTCCGTCAAGATGCTGGTATGGGTTGTCCCGCCGAGTCAATGAAGATTACTTTCCTTGAACTCTTTTACGCCCACGGGACCGGGCGTAAACATGTTAACATGTGGTTGGTCGGGATAGCAATTCATATCCTCTCACTATTTCCCTTTATTACAGTTTATACGTATAACTTTACACACTATGTACATTATGGTTCGATGCCCCATATAAAAACTTGTCTTGGGACTGCCTTTTTGTAAGCTGCACTCTGGGCAAGCACTGTTGACACCGACACTCTGAGACGCTTCTCTCAGACTTACAAGTGGCTATGGGACAAATTTCTAGCTAACTGCAGCCGAAAGAATTCCCCACTACATGCACGATTATGAAAGGGTTTCACTTACTTGGAGTGGAAATGTGTCTCTTGGTCTTCCTAAGCTATAACCCCCTCCAAACAAAATGTGTAGGGAAGAATCTTTATCTGCAAATTAAGTGGTATTAGTGTCTTGCTCTAAACTCATAAATCCCAAACTCAAAAGGGGGTTATCCTCTGAGCAATATCTAAGCAGTATGGGACATTAGCTTCCAGACTTGAACTTAAGAGACGACGCTGGTACATACCAATACAAAACCGTATATCCGCTTAAGACCCACAGATCACTCACTAACGTTTCCCCCAGAAAACTGGCCAGATACTGAGAGAAAAAAATCTAGTCTTACTGTAATAGGTCTGGATGGAGAGAGATATCCGCGGTATTTCGGGATAATTCCTCCGGGCCCCCAGGACAGATGTTGAGAGTCATGTGGGGAATGCTGCTTGTTCACAGCACTTGTTCTCTGGTTGAAGTCTGGTCTGGTAAGAATGCAGGTCATGTGTCGTGAGTCTCACACTGCTTGACCTTCGCAAGGGATTGCCATTTCTCTTTGGCTAACATAACCTAATGTACCTATTTAAGGCTTATATCTACCTATATTAAGGTGCTAGAACTACATTATTAATATCGAACGTTGCCTCAATAATCCTAATATTAGTTACTAACTGTGCAAACTTGCCTAGGCCTTCCTAGGAAAATAAATCTATCAATTAAAATGTACAAAATTGTTACCTGCGCCAACTTGAATGTGTGGGTTTGTTTTGGTTGGGTGTGTGGGTTCATGTACTCCGAGGACCGATCCGTAGTATGTTTAAGGCTCCAAACGGCTCACTTACCCTGTGGAACTTGAGTGACTCAAAAAGTTTCCACACCCCACTAGTTTATACATATTCACCATCTCGATACTGGTATTCAGAGTCAATGAGCGAAGATAAAGTTACTCATCCCCTCCATATGCAACATGGTGGTTTGGGGATGGCGTCTCTCTCCGCACAGGCACCCGGTACATTCACTCCCAATTATATATAAATATGCTGCACTGGACTTACCATCCCACTTTATACGTTAATTACAGTTCATCACTGTTACTATGAAATTCACCCGGAATCAGGGTTTACGACTGTATCCTGTCTTATGGTCGCATCACTGTAGTCCGCATTAGGCCTAAGCTGGCGTCGTCCTCGCCGGCGCCATTCACTATTTCACCAATTACTGCCCTATTACTGGGCTTCCTGGACCGATTGTCCTTCACTACCCGTTGAACGTATTGAAAACATTTCATATTGCGAATTGCGGCTGTTGACAACTCTCCGGTTGGCGGAAATGCCAACTCTCTGACGTCATTCCGTCTCCCGACACCCTGAGCCTATCGGTACTCACACATGACTGACCAGCCCTCAGCTGCCCTCTGCCCAGCCTTGTCCATACCCCTCAAAAATATCCCCACCGCATACCACGCGATAGTTGGATGGTTCTAATCTCATGTCTACATAACGTGGAAGCACCACCAATTCATATTGGAAAGTTTATCATACACAACTTTCGGAAAATACCATTATTTTCCACAATATTCACCACTGTGATATAATCACCACTGCTTACTGTGTGGTCAGACTTACTTCCCAGCTGTGCGTGACTTCACCGCCGGTGTGTGTACTCACCTAATTGTGGTTGCAGGGGTTGAGACTCAGCTCCTGGCCCCGCCTCTTCGCTGTCTGCTACTGGGTCTCTGCTCTCCCTGCTCCATGAGCTTTATCATAATTTGTCTTAAAACTATGTATGGTTCCCGCCTCCACTATATCGTTCGTTAGACTATTCCACTTCCTAACTACTCTATGGCTGAAGAAGTGCTTCCTAACATGTGTGTGTGTGTGTGTGTGTGTGTGTGTACTCACGTAATTGTACTCAGCTAATTGTGGTTGTAGATGTCGAGACTCAGCTCCTGGCCCCGCCTCTTTGCTGTCCGCTACTGGGTCTCTGCTCTCCCTGCTCCATGAGCTTTATCATACCTTGTCTTAAAACTATGTATGGTTCCTGCCTCCACTATATCTTTCTCTAGACTATTCCACTTCCTGACTACTCTGTGGCTGAAGAAATGCTTCCAAACATCCCTTTGACTCATCTGAGTCTTCAGCTTCCAGTTGTGTCCCCTTGTTTCTGTGCTCCCTCTCTGGAACATCCTGTCACTGTCTACCTTGTCGATTCCCCGCAGTACTTTGTATGTCGTTATCATGTCTCCTCTGACCCTTCTTTCCTCCAGTGTTGTTAGTCCTATTTCCCTCAACCTTTCTTCATAGGACAGACCCCTGAGTTGTGGCACTAACCTTGTCGCAAACCTTTGCACTTTCTCTATTTTCTTTACGTGCTTGACCAGGTGTGGGTTCTAGACTGGTGCTGCATATTCTAGTATGGGCCTGACGTACACGGTGTACAGTGTCTTGAACGATTCATTGTTAAGGTAACGGAACGCTAATCTTAGGTTTGCCAGTCGCCCATATGCTGCCACAGTTATCTGGTTGATGTGTGCCTCCGGAGACGTGGTTGGCGTTATACTCACCCCAAGGTCTTTCTTCTTTGCCGAGGTTTGTAGCCTTTGACCGCCTAGCCTGTACTCTGTCAGCGGTCTTCTTTGCCCTTCTCCGATCTTCATGACTATACATTTGGTGGGATTTAATTCGAGAAGCCAGTTGCTAGACCAGATGTTAAGCTTGTCCAAGTCTGAAGTCCTGCTTGGTCCTCTTCCGATGTGAGTCTCCTCATAAATTTCACATCATCTGCGAACAGAGACACTTCTGAGTCTATCCCGTCCGTCATGTCATTTACATATAACAAGAATAACACTGGTCTAAGGACTGACCCCTGCGGTACACCGCTCGTCACAGTCTCCCACTGTGATACCTCATCACACACCATGAGCCGTTGTTGCCTCCCTGTAAGGTATTCCCTGATGCATTCCAGTGCCCTTCCTGTTATACATGCTTGTTCTTCCAACTTCTTTACTAATCTCATGTGAGGAACTGTGTCGAAGGCCTTCCTGCAGTCCAGGAAAATGCAATCAACCCACCTTTCTCTCTCTTGCTTGAAAATGCAATCAATCCACCCTTCTCTCTGTTACTTTATCATATTACTCTAGGAGGTTTGTTACACAGGATTTGCCTTCCCAGAATCCGTGCTGTCTGGTGTTTATTATCCTGTTCAGCTCGAGGTGCTCCACCATTCTTTTCCTGATGATTTTCTCCAGGACTTTGCACACTATACACGTAAGTGACACCGGTCTATAGTTTAGTGCCTGGTAAGTGGCACACTCAGTACCTCAGCTCCTTCCCGAAGAACCCACGGGGAAATATTGTCCAGACCCATCGCCTTTGAGGTATCAAGGTCACTGAGTAACTGCTTCACCTCCTCCTCAGTTGTGTGTATGCCCTCTAGCACTTGATACATCCCTTGTTGGTGACGCACCCCGTCCTGTCTACCCAGCTGCCTTCCTTCCTCCACTGTGAATACTTCCTTAAACCTCAAGTTGAGCTCCTCACATACCTCTTGATCGTTACTTGTGAGTTCCCCATCTGTGTGTGTAAGTGTAGGTGTGTGTGCATGTGTGTGTGTGTGTATGTGTGTCTGAGTGTGTGTGTGTGTGTGTGCATGTGTGTGTGTGTAAGAGTATGTATGTGTACTCATCTAATTGTGTGTGCATGTGTGTGTGTGTGTGTACTCACCTAGTTGTACTCACCTAGTTGTGGTTGCATTGGTCGAGTCATAGCTCCTGGTGCCGCCTCTTCACTGGCCGCTACTGGGTCACTCTCCCTGCGCCATGAGCTTTACCATACCTCTTTTTAAAGCTATGTATGGAACCTGCCTCCACTACATCGCTTTCCAAACTATTCCACTTCCCGACCACTCTGTGACTGAAGAAATACTTCCTAACATCCCTGTGATTCATCTGAGTCTTCAGCTTCCAACTGTGTCCCCTTGTTGCTGTGTTCCATCTCTGGAACATTCTGTCTCTGTCCAAATTGTCAATTCCTCTCAGTATCTTATATGTCGTTATCAAATCCCCCCTATCTCTCCTGTCCTCCAGTGTCGTCATGTCGATTTCCCTTAACCTCTCCTCGTAGGACATACCCCTTAGTTCCGGGACTAGTCTTGTTGCAAACTTTTGCACTTTCTCTAGCTTCTTTACGTGCTTGCTAGGTGTGGGTTCCAAACTGGTGCTGCATACTCCAGTATGTGCCTAACGTACGCAGTGTACAGGGTCATGAACAATTCTTTATTAAGATGTCGGAATGCTGTTCTTAGGTTTGCTAGGCGCCCATATGCTGCAGCAGTTATTTGGTTGATGTGCACCTCAGGAGATGTGCCTGGTGTGTGTGTGTGTGTACTCACCTATTTGTGGTTGCAGGGGTCGAGTCATAGCTCCTGTCCCCGCCTCTTCACTGATTGCTACTACGTCCTCTCTCTCCCTGCTCCATGAGCTTTATCAAACCTTGTCTTAAAACTATGTATGGTTCCTACCTCCACTACGTCGCTTTCTAGGGTATTCCACTTCCTGACAACTCTATGACTGAAGAAATACTTCCTAACATCCCTTTGACTCATAGGAGTCTTCAACTTCCAATTGTGACCCCTTGTTTCTGTGTCCCCTCTCTGGAACATATTGTCTCTGTCCTCCTTATCTATTCCTTGCAGTATTTTATATGTCGTTATCATGTCTTCCCTAACCCTCCTGTCCTCTAGTGTCGTCAGGCCGATTTCCCTTAACGTTTCTTCGTAGGACAATCCCCTTAGCTCTGGGACTAGTCTTGTTGCAAACTTTTGCACTTTCTCTAATTTCTTGACGTGCTTGACCAGGTGTGGGTTCCAAACTGGTGCTGCATACTCCAGTATGGGCCTGACGTATATGGTGTACAGATTCTTGAATGATTCCTTAGTGAGGTATTGGAACGCTATTCTTAGGTTTGCCAGCCACCCGTATGCTGCAGCAGTTATTTGATTGATGTGTGCCTCAGAAGATGTGCTCGGTATTATACTCACCCCAAGATCTTTTTCCTTGAGTGAGGTTTGCAGTCTTTGGCCACCTAGCCTATACTCTGTCTGCGGTCTTCTTTGCCCTTCCCCGATCTTCATGACTTTACATTTGGCAGGGTTAAATTCAAGGAGCCAGTTACTGGACCAGGCTTGTGTCCTGTCCAGGTCTCTTTGTAGTCCTGCTTGATCTTCGACTGATTTAATTCTTCTCATTAACTTCACATCATCTGCAAACAGGGACACTTCTGAGTCTATCCCTTCCGTTATGTCATTCACATACACCAAAAACAGTACAGGTCCTATTACTGACCCTTGTGGAACCCCACTCGTCACAGGTGCCCACTCTGACACCTCGTCACGTACCATGACTCGTTGTTGCCTCCCTGTCAGATATTCTCTGATCCATTGCAGTGCCTGTCCTGTTACGTGTGCCTGATCCTCTAGCTTTTGCATTAACCTCTTGTGAGGAACTGTGTCGAACGCCTTCTTGCAGTCCAAGAAAATGCAGTCTATCCACCCCTCTCTCTCGTGTCTTACTTCTGTTACCTTGTGTGTGTGTGTGTGTGTGTGTGTGTGTGTGTGTGTGTGTGTGTATGTTTATGTGTGTGTGTGCATGTGTGTGTGTGTAAGTGTTATCACTTATCTTGGCTAACTCGTCGAAACACAGGTAGTAGAATGGTAGAGTAGGTGAAGTGATACGGCCGTAGACTAGGCTTGGGTTTATTGTCGAATAGAGCAAGTGTACACGGGGTACAGAGGTATGTGAGGACACCGGAACCCAACTGGATTGGACCTGTTTCAGTGAGGTAGGCCGCCAGAGTGAGGAAGAAACATGACTGGCCAGCCTGACCTTGATAGGCCTATAGATGGCAGCAGTAGTGCCGCGCAGTTTGAAAGGGACTCAGAATAGGCTGTTTACCTAAGAGTATGTATGTGTGCTTATTTAATTGTAGTTGCAGGGGTCGAGATTCAGCTCCTGGCCCCACCTCTTTTCTGACTGCTACTGGTTCCTCCATCTGTCTGCTCCAAGAGCTTTATCATACCTTGTCTTAAAACTATGTATGGTTCCTGCCTCAACTACATCACTTGCCAGTCTATTCCACTTCCTAACAACTCTGTGGCTGAAAAAACACTTCCTAACATCCCTTTGACTCATCCGAGTCTTCAAGTTCCAATTGTGACCCTTTTCTTCTGTGTCCCCTTCCAGTTTGGGATCGAAACTGTTGCTTCATTCTCCAATATGAGCATGACGTACACAGTGTACAGAGTCTTGAACGATTCCTTACTGCGGTATCGGAACTCTATTCTCAGTTTTGCCAGGCATCCATATTCCACAGCAGTTATCTGGGTGATGTGTGCTTCCGGAGACACGCTCGGTATTATACTCACCACTAGATCTTTCTCCTTGAGTGAGGTTTGCAGTCTTTGGCCACCTAGCCTATACTCTGTCTGCGGTCTTCTTTGCCCTTCCCCGATCTTCATGTTTTTGCATTTAGCGGGAATAAATTCTAGGAGCCAGTTTCTGGGCCACACGTCCAGCCTCTCCAGCTCTCTTTGTAGTCCTGCCTGGTCCTCGTCCAATTGAATTATTCTGATCAACTTCACATCATCTGCAAACAGGGACACTTCGTATTCTATTCCTTCTGTCATGCAATTCACACATACCAAGAATAGCACTGGTCCCTGTACTGACCCCTGTGGGACCCCGCTCATCACAGGCGCCCACTGTGATACCTCATCATGTAACTTGACTCGCTTTTGCCTCCCTGTCAGGTATTCTCAGATCCATTGCAGTGCCCTTCCTGTTATATGTGCCTGATCCTCTAGCTTCTGCACTAATCTCTTGTGAGGATCTGTGTCCAAGGCCTTCTTGTAATCCAAAAAAAATGCAATCAACCCACCCCTCCCTCTCATTTATTACTTCAATTACCTTTTCATAAAACTCCAGTAGGTTTGTGACACAGGATTTCCATTCCCTGAAACAGTGGTGGTTGTCGTTTATAAGCTTGTTCCATTCCGAGTGTTCCACCACTCTCCTGATAATCTTCTCAATGACTTTGCATACTATACACGTCATTGACACTGGTCTATAGTTTAGTGCCTCGTTTCGGTCTCCTTTCTTAAAGATGGGGACTACATTTGCCGTCTTCCATTCCTCAAGTAGTTGCCCTGTTTCAAGGGATGTGTTGAAGATTGTGGTTAGTGGCACACACAGTATCTCTGCTCCCTCTCAAAGGATCCACTTAGATATGTTGTCCGGCACAACCGCCTTTGAGGTATGAAGGTCACTTAGGAGCTTCTTCACCTCCTCCTCGGTTGTGTGTATTTCATCTAAAACTTGTTGGTATATATATCCCCTGTTGGAGTACCACTCTGTTTTGTCTTCCCAGTGTTCTTTCTGCCTCCACTGTAAATACTTCCTTAAATAAAAAATAAATACTTCGGGTCAGACTTGACTTTCGATGCTATGTCTTTTTTGTACTGCCGCTGGGCCTCCCTCCTTATCTGTACATACTAGTTTCTGGCTCATCGACTATTCTCTTTATTTTCCTGGCTCCTTTGCCTCCTGTACTTGTTCCATTCTCTAGTGCACTTAGTTGTTTTGCCTCCCTACACCTTCGAGTAAACCAAGGGCTCATTCTGGTCTTCCCAATATTTCTGTTACCCTTGGGAACAAACCTTTCCTCTGCCTCCTTGCATTTTGTTGTTACATAGTCCATCATTTCGTTTACTGACTTTTCTACCAACTCTTTCCCACTGAACCTCCTGCAGGAAGGTCCTCATACCTGTGTAGTCCTCCCTTTTATAGTTTGTCATTTTCCTTTCTACTCCTGTTACCCTCTCTACTTGTAGCTCTACGATGTATTCAAAGCTCAGAAAAACGAGGTCACTATTTCCAAGGGGCCTTTCATATGTGATGTCCCCAATGTCTGAGCTATTCAGGGTGAACACAAGGTCCAGTCTTGCTGGTTCATCCTCCCTGCTCTCTCTGGTAGTGTCCCTAACATGTTGGTGCATGAGGTTTTCCAGTACCACATCCATCATCCTGGCTCTCCATGTTTTGGGACCCAAATGTGGCTCCAGGTTCTCCCAATCAATATCCCTGTGGTTGAAATCGTCCATAAGCAGAAACTTTGCTCTACTTGAGTGAGCTCTTCTTGCCACCTCAGCTAGTGTGTCCACCATTGTTCTGTTGCTCTCATCATATTCCTCTCTTGACCTCCTGCAGTTCTGTTGTGGGTTATACATCACTGCAATGACTATGTTGTGTTCCCCTGACTGAATTGTACCTACTATGTAATCCCTTTCTCCAATCTCGTCCATTCCTTCCATTTCCTGATATCCCCATCGGTTTTTAATGAGCAGTGCAACCACTCCTCCCCCTCCGCTCCTATCCTTCCTCAGGATCTGATTTCCGTGTAGAAAGATTGTGTCTGTTATTGTCCAAGTGAGTTTTGTTTATGTGACTGCTATGATGTTTGGGAACGTCTTCGTGATTCTTTCATGCCAGTCTGCACATTTATTTGTTATTCCATCCGCGCTCATGTACCAAACCTTCAACTTCATTTCTAAAACTGTGGTCCAAGGAGAATGGTGGATTTGGGGGAGCAGGTGCCCTGGCGGGGGCCTATAGGGGTTGCTGTGGGGTGGGGTTTGTGGTTGGGGGGGTGGGGTCAGAGAGCTTATGGGGTTACAGTGGGTGTGGGGTTTATGGTGAGGGGGATGGGGTAGAGGGTACAGTGTGTGGGTTACTGTAGGTGTGGGGTTTGTGGTGAGGGGGATTGGGGCAGAGGGTACAGTGTGTGGGTTATTGTTGGTTACTGTGGGGGTGGGGTTTGTGGTGAGGGGGATGGGAGCAGAGGGAACAGTGTGTTGGTTTTGGATTAGGTTGTTTGGTTGCCATGGTTGGATTCCTTCTGTGGGTAGTTCTGGAAGAGGTTGTGTTTGCTCTTCCACCTGGGTCTGGTTTCTCCTCCTCCCCTCCTTCTTTGCCTCCCTTTCCTCCTTTTGACGTTGGACCCTCTCTTCCAGTATATTTTCCTTTCTTCTTGTGTTCTGTCTCGATCAAGGTACACACTCCGGTTTGTCCCTTAGACGTGCTTTCTCCTGAAGGATCCAGTTCCGAGCTGACTCAGCCTTGAAGATCACTTTGAAAGGACGCTTTTTTTCCTCTCGCAAACCACCCAATTCTCCAAAAATTTGTCAGCTGGGTCATATTGTCCTCTTCTATTGCTTCTTGATCCTTTCAATCGTTTTTTCCCTCCTGTTTTCTTGCTTCGTAAGTTTCCCCTTCAACTTCCTGGAGCCCATAGACAAAAAACGCCCTCTCCCTTTCGTCCTCCCACTGTACTTCCCTGATCATCCTCTGAGACAAATTTGTTCCTGCTGTTAAAGCGTTCCTTACTTCTGACACTTCCCCTATCCGGTGCCCCTGTGCTTATCTGTTTCTGGACACAGCAGTTGTCTGTTAGAGCCTCTGCGTATAACTAAGCTCCTTCATTGTCTTTGGTCCCCTCATTTGTTCCTACTGTTCTCCCTGTATTTACCTGGGCCCCACTTGGGTCTGATAGAGCCATCACATACGGTATAGCTCCTTTGCTCCCTACAGTCCCCTCGTCTGTGACTGATGTAGCAGTTCTTGATGTCATGGCTGTACTGTCCTTTGGTTCTTTAGGCTGTTTTAGAGTTTTTAGTTCCTCTATTAAGCTCTGTATCTTAGCTTCTGCTGCTGTGGTTTGTACCTTCCATCTCCTTCTTTCAGCAGCTATTTTCTCCTACATTTTCTTGCCGAGCTCTTTTTTGGTAGCCCATTTTTCTTCCACAGAAAGAAGAGCTTATGAGTTTTCAAGAGTGCGTGTGTGGAGAGGGGTATTTGTTGTTGTTGTAGGGAGGGAGAGGGGAAGGGAGGCAGGGAGGGGGAGAGGGATAGAGGGCAGGAGGGGAAACAGCAGCAGAAGGGAGAGAGATGGGGGGAAGGTTAGGGGTATCAGGGAAGAGGGGGAAGGGGTGTGTGGGAAAAGCAAGGGTGGAGGGGAGTAGGAGGAGGAGAAGGAAGATGAAGAAGGAGAGGAAGTGGAATAGGAGAGAGTGATAACGAGAGAGAGAGAGAGGGTGTGTGAGTGAGAGTGTGCGAGTGAGTATATGAGTGAAAGAGTGTGAGTGAGAAAGTGTGATTGGGAGAGTGAGAGAGTGAGTGTGAGTAAGAGAGTGTGAGAGAGACAGTGTATGCGAGAGAGCGTGTGGGACTGCGAGAAAGTGTGAGAGTATGAGAGTGAGAGTGTGAGAGAGAGAATGTGAGAGTGTGAGAGAGAGAATGTGAGAGTGTGAGAGAGAAAGTGTGAGAGAGAGAATGGGAGAGATAGTGTGAGAGAGTGTACTCACCTAATTGTACTCAATTAATTGTGGTTGCAGGGGTCGAGACTCAGCTCCTAGCCCTGCCTCTTCACTGACCGCTAATGGGTTCTCTCTCTCCCTGCTCCATGAGCTTTATCATACCTCGTCTTAAAGCTATGTATGGTTCCTGGCTCCACTACATCACTTGCTAGACTATTCCACATCCTGACTACTCTATAGCTGAAGAAATACTTCCTAACATCCCTTAGACTCATCTGAGTCTTCAACTTCCAATTGTGACCCCTTGTTTCTATTCTTCGCAGTATTTTGTATGTCGTTATCATGTCTCCCCTCCAGTGTTGTCAGGCCGATTTCCCTTAACCATTCTTTGTTGGACATTCCCCTTAGCTCTGGAACTAACCTAATCTCAAACCTTTGCACTTTTTCTAATTTCTTGACGTGCTTGACCAGGTATGGGTTCCAAAGTGGTGCTGCATACTCTAGTATGGGCCTGACGTACACGGTGTACAGTGTCTTGAACGACTCCTTACTAAGGTATCGGAACGCTATTCTCAGGTTTGCCAGTCGCCCGTATGCTGCAGCAGTTATCTGGTTGATGTGTGCTTCCAGAGACGTGCTTGGTAAACAAACCAAACCACGGGTGGGGTTCAAACCCGCAGTCAGAGAGTCTCAAAACTCAAGACTCTCTGACCGCGGGTTCGAACCCCACCCGTGGTTTGGTTTGTTTGCAATCGTGTCATTACGATTTCGTGAGTCACGTGCTTGGTGTTATACTTACCCCAAGATCTTTCTCCTCGAGTGAGGTTTACAGTCTTTGGCCACCTAGCCTATACTCTGTCTGCAGTCTTCTTTGCCCTTCCCCAATCTTCATGACTTTGCATTTGGTGGGGTTAAATTCGAGAAGCCAGTTGCTGGACCAAGTGTCCAGCATGTCCAGGTCTCTGAAGTCCTGCCTGATCCTCATCTGATTTAATTCTCCTCATTAACTTCACATCATCTGCGAACAGGGACACTTCTGAGTCTATCCCATCCGTCATGTCATTCACATATACAAAGAATAGAACTGGTCCTAGGACTGACCCCTGTGAGACCCCGCTCGTCACAGGCGCCCACTGTGATGCCTCATCATGTACCATGACCCGTTGTTGCCTCCCTGTCAGGTATTCTCTGATCTATTGCAGTTCCCTTCCTGTTATACAAGCTTGATCCTCTAACTTCTGCACTAGTCTCTTGTGAGGAACTGTTTCGAAGGTCTTCCTGCAGTCCAAGAAAATGCGATCAACCCACTCCTCTCTCTCGTGTCTTACTTATGTTACTTTGTCATAGAACTCCAGAAGGTTTGTGACACAGGATTTGCTTTCCATGAATCCGTGCTAGTTGTCGTTTATAAACTTTCGCTGTTCCAGGGGCTCCACCATTCTCCTCCTGATAATCTTCTCCATGACTTTGCACACTATACACGTCAGTGACACTGGTCTATAGTTTAGTGCATCTTTTATGTCTCCTTTCTTAAAAATCATTTGCCTACTTCCATATCTCAGATAGCTGCCCAGTTTCAAGGGATGTGTTGAATATTGTGGTTAGTGGCACACACAGCATCTCTGCTCCCTCTCTAAGGACCCATAGGGAGATGTTGTCCGGTCCCATCGCCTTTGAGGTATCGAGGTCACTGAGGAACTTCTTCACCTCCTCCTCAGTTGTGTTTATGTCATCCAACACTTGGTATATTCTGGTGTCCCACTCTGTACTGTCTTCCCAGAGTCCTTTCTGCCTCCACTGTAAATACCTCCTTAAATCTCGTGTTGAGCTCTTCACATACGTCTTGATCGTTTCTTGTGAGTTCTTTCCTCAGTCTGATCTTCTGGTCTTTGACTGTTGTCTTCCTCCGAATGTGACTATACAGCAGTTTTTCGTCAGACTTGACTTTCGATGCTACGTCATTTTCGTACTGTCGCTGGGCCTCCCTCCTTATCTGTGCATACTCGTTTCTGGCTCTGTACTTTTTCCATTCTCTAGTGCACTTAGTCTTTGCCTCCCTGCATCTTTGGGTAAGTGAGAGAGAGAGAGAGAGAGAGAGAGAGAGAGAGAGAGAGGAAGTGTGAGAGAGTGTGAGAGTGAGAGTGTAAGAGAGAGCATGAGAGAGTGTGAGAGAGCATGATAGAGTTTGAGAGAGTGTGAGAGCGTGTGAGAGAGTGAGAGAGAGTGTGTGAGATGGTTAGGATCAGCCTTTACAGTGTTTGTAGGCCTAGCAGGCTCTGCACCGGAGGAGAGGACTGAGGGGAAGGAATTGGAGGAGGAGGTGGAGAGGAGGAGAAGGAAGAGGAGGAGAAGGAGGAGATATAAGAGGAGGAGGAGGAAAGAGAGAGAGAGAGTGTGAGAGAGAGTGTGGGTGTGAGAGAGACTGAGAGAGTGTGAGTGTGAGATGGTTAGGGTCAGCCTATACAGTGTTTGTAGGCCTAATAGGCTCTGCACAAGAGGAGAGGGAGGAAGGGAAGGAAGGGGAGGAGGTGGTGGGAGAGGAGGAGGTATATGAATTCTGTTCAAGATTGATGGACTGACAACATCGACTCTATCTTCTATCTTTCCTCAGGATCTGATATCGCTGTGGGAAGATTGCGTCTGTTATTGTCTCATTTAGTTTAGTTTCTGTGACTGATATGATGTCTGGGGACATTTCACCTATTCTTTCATTCCACTCTTCATACTTATTCGTGATTCCATCCGCATTTGTGTACCAAACCTTCAACCTCGTTTCCAATACTGTGGCCCTGGGGGGATCTTGGTGGGTTGGGGGGGTTGTGGGCAGGGTTCCCATAGGGGGTTGTTGCATGGGTGGGGGGTTGTATAGTTGGAGTGTGGGCCGATGGGGTGGGGTTTGTGATGGGGTGGGCTAGTTGTGATGGTGTGTTTTGGGTTGCTTGGGTGGGGTTTGTGATGGGGTGGGCTAGTTGTGATGGTGGGTTTTGGGTTGCATGGGTGGGGGCAGGGGAAATGATGTGTGTGTGTGATGTTAAAATATATGGTTCCCGTTGGGTTGCTGTGATTTGAGGCCCTCCGTGATTGCTTCCAGTGGGTGTGTTTGTCCTTCTGCTTGGGCCTGGTGCCCTTTGTGCCTTACTGTCTCCTCCTCTCTCTCCTCTCTTCGCTTTCTTATCCTCTCCTTTTGGGCCTCCCTTTCTTCCTGCATTCTGTCCCGATCTAGGTATACATCCTGGTACTCCTGAGTCGCCCTCAGCCGTGCTTTCTCTTGCAGGTTTATGGTACGGGCTGATTCTGCAGTGAAGATTACTTTGAGGGGCCGATTTCTTTCCCTTGTGTACCACCCGATTCTCCAAAAATTTGTCACCTGGGACGTGTCTCCCCCTGTTGCTAGCATGATTCCTTTAATCCCTTCTTTCTCCTCCTGTTTTCTTCTGTCATGGGTGACCCCTTCAACTTCCTTAAGGCCGTAGATAAAGAACGACTTCTCCCTTTCCTCCTCCCACTGTGTCTCCCTTTGCATCATCAGAGATGCATTAGCATCTACCGGTTCTGCCATGGTTGTATCCCCAGTGTTCCTATGTGTGTCCGGCCTACTCATTTGCCCCTGTCCACTGCTGTATATTGTTGGGGTCTCTGCATTTAGTGGGTCTGCTGCTTTGTCTACCCTCTCATGTGTTGTTTCTGCGCCCTCATTCGTTGCTTCTTTGGAGCCCTTCTTGTCCCTGGCTGCTTTTTCTATATCCCTCTCGTGTGGTGTTTGTATCCTACTCATCTTGCTTCGGGCCCCACGTGTGTCTGACAGTGCCTGAGCATACAAGAGTTGTTTTTGCTCAACATTCCCATTGACTGTGTCAGATGCCCCACGTGTGTCTGACAGTGCCTGTACATACAAGAGTTCTTTTTTCTCCTCATTCCCTTTGACTGGTGTTGGTATCCTGCTCCTTTTGCTTTGGGCGCCACGTGTGTCTGACAGTGCCTGAGCATTCAAGAGTTCTTCTCTTTTCTCCGCATTCCCTTTGTGTCAGATGTACACCCTCCAAGCGCCGTGTGTACTCACCTAGTTGTACTCACCTAGTTGTGGTTGCAGGGGTCGATTCATAGCTCCTGGTCCCGCCTCTTCACTGGTCACTATTAAGTCACTCCCTTCCTGCTCCATCTTCTTTATCATACCTCTTGGAAAAATAAACACATAAGCAGTATAATGTGATCCTTTATTGACAACGTTTCGCCCACGCAGTGGGCTTTATCGAGTCACAGACAGATCTACCTGTGACTCGATAAAGCCCACTGCGTGGGCGAAACGTTGTTAATAAAGGATCACATTATACTGCTTATGTGTTTATTTTTCCATTGGATCGGTATTTTATACCATTTATTTCCATCATACCTCTTCTTGAAGTTATGTATGAATCCTGCCTCCACCACCTCACTTTACAAAATATTCCACTTCCTGAAAACTGTGACTGATGAAATACTTCCTAACATCCCTGTGACTCATCTGAGTCTTCAACTTTCAATTGTGACCCGTTTTTTGCTGTGACCCATCCCTGGAACATCGTATCTCTGTCAACCTCGTCGATTATTCTCAGAATTTTATATGTTGTTATCACGTACCTCCCTGTCACTCCTGTCCTCCAATGTCGTCTGGTCGATTTCCCTTAACCTCTTCTCGTAAAACATACCCCATATCTCTGGGATTAGTGTCGTTGCTAACCTTTACACTTTCTCTAATTTTCTGACGTGTTTGGCCAGGTGTGTGTTCCAAATTGGTGCTGCATACTCCAATATGGGCCTGACATACACAGTCTACAGAGTCCTTAAGGTCTGGAAATAAATGGTATAAAATACCGACACAATGGAAAAATAAACACATAAGCAGTATAATGTGATCCTTTATTGACAACGTTTCGCCCACGCAGTGGGCTTTATGGAGTCACAGACAGATCTACCTGGAAAATGAGCAACATGGAGATATATATAGGGTACAGTCAGGTGGAGAATGCTGGGTCAGGTGGAGAAAGCTGCATGGGACAGTCTTAAAAGTAGTGTGATAGTTAAAAACATTGTGTGACTTAAAGGACCTGCAGTGTACCATTCTTGAGTTCTAGGTGGGATAGCGTTGAAGAAGTTTCTTGGCAATAGGTTCAGCTATGTTGTAGAAGCCATTGTTCTGGTTGAAGTTGTTGGATATACAGATGAGTGATGATTCTAGGATTCTTCGGTATTGCGTGTTGTCTTCTCTGGCGATGAGTCTTGCGTTTCTGTAGTTGATTAAATGGTTGTGTAAATTTCGGTGTTGAACACAGGCATTTCTTGAGTCGTCAGATCTGCCTGCGTACTGGTGTTCTGAAATGCGTGTTTGTAGGTCTCGATCTCTTGCGCAGGAAAATTGACGACTCGCTTGATCTTCCTCTTCCAGCCAGCGATTTCATCGACCTTGTTGAACTATGTGTGGGCTTTACATGTTTCTCTTTCGAAAACCAACTCTTTCAGCAAACTTTTGGACTACCCATGGGATCGCCACTTAGTGCCGTCCTTGCTAACCTATATATGGAACATTTGGAAGCCGAGCGATTTTCCACTATTATTCCCTCTTCTGTCACCTGGCTTCGTTATGTTGACGACATTCTCATCATAACTCCCAGACGCTTCAACGTTCAAGCTCTCCAACACGAACTCAACCAGGTTGAGCCATCAATCCAGTTTACACTAGAAGAAGAAGTCGACAACACTCTTCCTTTCCTTGATGTTCTTCTCTGCAAAGCTGACCATGAACTTCGTTTTAAAGTCTATCGAAAACCTACCAATCAACACGATCTTCTCCACTTCTACTCTCACCACGACACCAAAATTAAACGTGGTGTAATTATAGGCTTTTTCCTGCGCGCACTCAGAATCTGCAGCAGTGAGTTCCTTGAAGAAGAATGCTCCCTCATTGAACAAGTTTTTTCCAAACTTCACTATCCTCGTTACTTCATTAGAGACTGCAGACGACGGGCATTAAACATCTTCAACACACCCAGAGAAGACACTGCTGAGAAGAGATACATAGTCCTTCCCACCAACTCCATTTCCAAACAAGTTTCCAACATTTTTCTAAGACCTCATTCCGAGTATCCACCTCCACATCCACCACCATCAAGGACATTACCAGTAACAGACAGGAAAAGCTTCAATCCACGGCAGGGGTATACACAATCCCTTGTAATGGCTGCAGCAAATTATACGTTGGCAAAACATCCAGAGACCTACAAACACGCATTTCAGAACACCAGTACGCAGGCAGATCTGACGACTCAAGAAATGCCTGTGTTCAACACCGAAATTTACACAACCATTTAATCAACTACAGAAACGCAAGACTCATCGCCAGAGAAGACAACACGCAATACCGAAGAATCCTAGAATCATCACTCATCTGTATATCCAACAACTTCAACCAGAACAATGGCTTCTACAACATAGCTGAACCTATTGCCAAGAAACTTCTTCAACGCTATCCCACCTAGAACTCAAGAATGGTACACTGCAGGTCCTTTAAGTCACACAATGTTTTTAACTATCACACTACTTTTAAGACTGTCACATGCAGCTTTCTCCACCTGACCCAGCATTCTCCACCTGACTGTACCCTATATATATCTCCATGTTGCTCATTTTCCAGGTAGATCTGTCTGTGACTCGATAAAGCCCACTGCGTGGGCGAAACGTTGTCAATAAAGGATCACATTATACAGCTTATGTGTTTATTTTTCCGTCCTTAAGGTCTCCTTACTGAGACATTGGAATGCTATTATTAGGTTTGCTAGTCGCCCATATGCTGCAGCAGTTATTTGGGTGATGTGTGCCTCAGGAGATGTGTTCGATATTATACTCACCCCAAGATGTTTTTCCTTGAGTGAGGTTTGTAGCATTTCTCCCCCCAAAGTGTATTCTGTCTGCGGCCTTCTTTGCCCTTCCTCGCACTTCATGACTTTGCACATGGCAGGGTTGAATTCCGGAAGCCAGCTGCTAGACCATGCTTGTAGCCTGTCTAGATCCCTTTCTTGTCCTCCAATTGAATTATCTTCATTAGCTTCATATCGTCTGCAGACAGAGACACTTCTGAGTCTATGTCTTTCGTCATGTCATTCACATACACCAGAAACAGCACCAGTCTTAGGACTGACCCAGTGGAACCCCACTCGTCACAGGTGCCCACTTCGACACCTCGTCATGTACCATGACTTGCTGTTGCCTTCCTGTCAAGTATTCTCTGATTCATTGCAGTGCCTTCCTTGTTATCCCTGCCTGGTCCTCCACTTTTGCTCTAATCTCTTTTGTGGAACTGTGTCAAAAGCCTTCTTACAGTTTAAGAAAATGCAATCTACCGACCCCCCTCGCCTTTGAGGTATCTATTTGACATAGCCTCTTCACCTTCTGGGTAGTATGTATTGTGTCCAGCACTTGATTGTGAACCCCACCAGTCCATCTTTCTGGAGTCCTTCTTGCCTCCACTGTGAATAATTCTTTAAATCTCATGTTGAGCTCCTCACATACTTCTCGGTCGTTTCTTGTGATCTCCCCTTCTTCCTTTCTCAGCCTGATTACATGGTGCTTGACTGTTGGTTTCCTCCTGATATGACTATATAACAGCTTTGAGTCGGACTTGGCTTTTGCTGGTATGTCACTTTTGTATTGTCGCTGGACCTCCCTCCTCACCTATGTATATGTGGAGAAAATTCTCCAAAGGAGGGGGTATGCGCCCTTTCTACCCTTGTTAAGAGCCCCACCCTTTCCGCCCTTAGGAAGGGGCCAGACGAGGCGAGTCTGGGTGCAAAAACAAATTAACACAGACCAGATGTACTGACCACAGTGTGTCACGTGTTGTCTGACCAAGTAGCAGCGAGTGTATATGTGAGATAATAGATATTTGAGATAAATGTAACTCTTTGCCGTAACAGGAAAATTATAGTAAACTGCTGTATTAGTTTCTACACTTAAAACAATACAATCATGTGTTCCAGTGATCAAAGTATTTAGAGAACACAAGCATTTTTAGTGCCACTTGTAGCAGCATGTAGCAGTTGTTGAATGTGTGCTGATGTCAGCGATACAAGCCCCATGAGGCTGCAAGAGACTGCACGAGGTTAGATCGAATTCGGCCTCCGAACGGGTCATACGACGACGAAGGGTTTAACCTAACAAAGACATTAGTCGTACGCGTCCGTTATTCTAATTTAATCTCCATTAACGTAGGGAAATAAGATAAGAACTCTGTTCCAGTGCGTTTAGTGAATAAAATTGCGGTATATTCAGAAGTGTGCGCAGCTTCTTATTACTGCTAAAAGACAAAC
>WNWK01032295.1:0-22005 GCA_009830355.1 Cherax destructor
ATGGTTATTATAGGAGGTATGATTGTTATGGAAGTTGGTTGGGCTAACAGTTCCAGGAGGTTTTTGAGGCGGCTCTAAGTAGTTCTGAATACTGCTCACAAGGTCATTGTTAAAGGTCTCAACAGAGGAACACACATAGGAATTATACCAGTCAGTCACATGTGCAACAAAGTCCTCATGTTGATCAGGGGGAACATTAAAACGTTTCCGTTTGAATATTCCACCAGGAAGGATAGTATTACCTATATCTAGTGAGGTTAGCCTTGGGAAATGGTCTGATGATATATCTGATACAATGGTAGACTCCATAGATATGTGTGGGTTCAAGGTCACCTACAATTTGCACATTATCATGACTGTTTAACAGTGACAGCAGTTGGTTACCATTACGATTACCAAACTGTGAGCTTCCAATGCTTTTGTGTCTTGCATTATAATCTCCAATTATAAGAGTAGGCTCAGACTGAGCACAAGTTGGGAGCTCCAAGTAATTGAACTTATCAGCAGGAGCATACAAATTAAATATGTTGAGAGCAGAGTTCCCAATATAAATCCTAACACCATGGTATTGCAGTCCCTCTGTTTTCTTATGTGTGAGAAGTTGATGGGGAAGTGATTTTTAATATATAGAACACAAAGTTAGTAGATTTGAGATTATATGCAACAAATGATGGCAATTTAGGGGGCTGGGATTTTTCAGGGACTCTGCACCTTGTGAACACAATATCAATGGGTTCGGTGGTTACTTTATGATGAAGGTCAGGAAGTCTTTTCAAGTGATGCAATATTCCAGCTAAAAATATTAAGTTTATGCGAGGACTGATCCATTATAGAAGTCCTGGAATCTGGCTTAGTTTCTCAGCACAATAAAAAATTGTTCATATAAGAGCAGACCTCATCAATGTCAGCAGTGTTACCCTGGTCCATGAGTTCTGAGCGCACGTCTATGTTGGAGTCAGAGTCCTTTGATGCAACTAGTTTTATAACTTTTTTGTGTAGTTACACTTGAATGTCTTAATAACTCCCCAGTCCAGTGGTTGAATCAGAGATGTTGTATTTGGAGGTAAAATACAACTTTTACATGTGAGTCACATCCAGCAAAGCTTGTGGATGAGTAGGAATTATCAAGAATGAAGTGAGCCTTGAATGCAAGGTTCTTGATGTGCAGGTAAAACTTGACTTCAGGAATAAAGTGATGCTTAAACCAGTTAATAAATATTTCCTCTGTCATCATGCTGACTGGTTTGACCTCCAATTACTGGCAAGGTGTTTTTATCCACACTTTCAAAGCACGAGGATTCTTAGAGCGGTAAATAACCATGGGCTTACACTTGAACCACCTGACGCATTACTGCAAAGGAGCAAGGTGAAGCGATCCTTTGCTTCACCTTTCTTGCTGACTGATATAAGTTCGTGTTGGCATTTTCTTCCAGAAAACACCTGTCTCATCAGCATTAAACACTTGATGTGGCTCATAGCCACCCTCAGAAATAAGTTCCTGAAATTCAGCAGGGAAATTACTTGCTGCTGTCTACCTGGAGTCTACCTGGAGAGAATTCCAGGGGTCAACGCCCCGCGGCCTGGTCCGTGACCAGGCCTCCTGTTGACCAGAGCCTGATCAACCAGGCTGTTACTGCTGGCCACACGCAATCCAACGTACGAACCACAGCCTGGCTGGTCAGGTACCGACTTTAGGTGCCTGTCCAGTGCCTGCTTGAAGACAGCCAGGGGTTTGTTGGTAATCCCCCTGATGTATGCTGGGAGGCAGTTGAACAATCTTGGGCCCCTGACACTTATTGTGTTGTCCCTCAATGTGCTAGTGGCACCCCTGCTCTTCATTGGGGGGATGTTACATTGCCTGCCGAGTCTTTTGCTTTCGTAGGGAGTGATTTTTGTGTGCAAGTTTGGTACTAAGCCCTCAAGAATTTTCCATGTGTATATAATAATGTATCTCTCCCGCCTGCGTTCTAGAGAGTACAGGTTTAGGAACTTCAAGCGTTCCCAGTATTTGAGGTTGTTTATCGCACTTATGCGTACGGTGAAGGTTCTCTGCACATTTTCAAGGTCAGCAATTTCACCCGCCTTGAAAGGTGCAGTTAGTGTGCAGCAATATTCCAGTTTTGAAGGTTCTCATTATCCATCCTATCATTTTTCGAGCAGATGCAATTGCTACTTTGTTATGGTCCTTGAAGGTGAGATCCTCTGACATGATCACTCCCAGGTCTTTGACATTAGTTTTTCACTCTATTGTGTGGTTGGAATTAGTTTTGTACTCCTATGAAATTTTAATTTCTTCACGTTTTCCGTATCTGAGTATAATTGAAATTTCGTCATTGAACTTCATATTGTTTTCTGCAGCCCATTTAAAGATTTGGTTTATGTCTGCTTGGAGTCTAGCCGTGTCTTCAACGGTGGACACTGTCATACAGATTCGGGTGTCATCTGCAAAAGGGAAAACACAGCACTGTGGCTTATATCCCTGTCAATATCTGATATGAAGATGAGGAATAGGATGGGAGCAAGTACAGTGGACCCCTGAGTTTCGTAAGGTTCTTACTTCGTAAACATCGTGTTTCGTAAGCATTTTACGATTTCGAGAATTGTAAAACTGCTCGTGTTTCGTAACGTAATAGACCTGTCCGCCTGCTCGCGCCTGCGCGGAAGCAGGACGCCGCCAGTGAAGCATTGTTTACCATTGAGAGAACATTACCTAGCGCGCTCTTTCAAACATTCCACAACATTTGGTTTTTTTTTTGGTGCTTTAGTGATTGTCACTGTGAAATAAGTCACCATGGGTCCAAAGAAGCTTCCTAGTGGCACCCCTGTGGTAGCATTCATGTAGGAGTGTAGCATTCATGCAGGGAGTGTAGCAGGCATGCAGGGAGTGTAGCATTTATGCAGGGAGTTTAGCATTCTTGTAGGGAGTTTAGCATTCATGCAGGGAGTGTAGCAGCCATGCAGGGAGTTTAGCAGGTATGCAGAGAGTGTAGCATTCATGCAGGGAGTTTAGCATTCATGGGAGTTTAGCATTCATGCAGGGAGTGTAGCATTCATGCAGGGAGTGTAGCAGGCATGCAGGGAGTGTAGCATTCATGCAGGGATTTTAGCATTCATGCAGGGAGTGTAGCAGCCATGCGGGAGTTTAGCAGGTATGCAGGAGTGTAGCATTCATGCAGGGAGTTTAGGATTCATGCAGGGAGTTTAGGATTCATGCAGGAGTGTAGCATTCATGCAGGGAGTGTAGCATTCATGCAGGGAGTGTAGCAGGCATGCAGGGAGTTTAGCATTCATACAGGAGTTTAGCATTCATGCAGGAGTTTAGCATTCATGCAGGGAGTTTAGCATTCATGCAGGAGTTTAGCATTCATGCAGGGAGTTTAGCAGGCATGCAGGGAGGTGCTTTCATGCAGGGAGTGTAGCAGCCATGCAGGGAGTTTAGCTGGTATGCAGAGAGTGTAGCATTCATGCAGGGAGTTTAGCATTCATGCAGGGAGTGTAGCATTCATGCAGGGAGTGTAGCAGGCATGCAGGGAGTTTAGCATTCATGCAGGGAGTGTAGCATTCATGCAGGGAGTTTAGCATTCATGCAGGGAGTTTAGCATTCATGCAGGGAGTTTAGCATTCATGCAGGGAGTGTAGCAGGCATGCAGGGAGTGTAGCAGGCATGCAGGTAGTGTAGCAGGCATGCAGGGAGTGTAGCAGGCATGCAGGTAGTGGGGATTTCCTTCGTAGAGGCTGAAGAATTCCTCCCCAACAAGTGTTTAATTGTGATGAAACAGGCCTGTTTTGGAAGAAAATGCCCAAGAGGACCTTCATTACTCATTACTCTATCTTCCAGATACCTGCAACTCTTCAATAAAGGTAAGTAAATGTATATATATATATATATATATATATATATATATATATATATATATATATATATATATATATATATATTGTTTTTAATTATTTTATATGTGATTTTTTTTTTGTGGAACGGATTAATTGTATTTACATTATTTATTATGGGAAATAATGGTTCTAATTTCGTAAACTTCGTGTTAAGTACTAGCTCCTGGAACAGATTAATTACGATACTCGGGGGTCCACTGTACTGTGCCTTATGGAACAGAGCTTTTCACAGTAGCTGCCTCAGACTTTACTCTGTTGACTACTACTCTTTGTGTTCTACATGTTAGGAAATTATAGATCCATCTACCAACTTTTCTTGTTATTCCTTTATCACGCATTTTGTGTGCTATTACACCATGGTCACACTTGTCAAAGGCTTTTGCAAAATCTGTGTATATAACATCTGCATTCTGTTTATCTTCTAGAGCATCCAGGAGATTGTCGTAGTGGTCCAGTAGTTGGGACAGACAGGAGCGGCCTGCTCTAAACCCATGCTGTCCTGGGTTGTGCAATTGATGGGTATCAAGATGGGTGGCGATCTTGCTTCTTAGAACCCTTTCAAAGATTTTTATGATATGGGACATTAGCGCAATTGGTCTGTAGTTCTTTGCTATTGCTTTACTTCCCCTTTGTGGAGGGGGCTATGTCTGATGTTTTTAGTAGCTGGGATGATCCCAGTGTCCATGCTCCCTCCCATAAGATGTTAAAAGCATGTGACAGGGGCTTTGCAGTTCTTGATGAACACCGAGTTCCATGAGTCTGGGCCTGGAGCAGAGTGCATGGGCATGTCATTTATTGCCTTTTCGAAGTCATTTGGTGTCGTGGTGATGTCAGAAAGGCATGCGTCTGTCAAATTCTATATCACTCTACAAAAATTCATTTAGGTTTTCGATTTTCAGTCTGGTTAGTGGCTCGCTAAAAACTGAGTCATACTGGGACTTAAGTAACTCACTCATTTCCTTGCTGTCATCTGTGTAGGACCCATCCCGTTTAAGTAGGGGCCCAATACTGGTTGTTGTTCTCGACTTTGATTTTGCATAGAAAAAGAAATACTTTGGGTTTCTTTCAATTTCATTTATGGCTTTTAGTTCTTCCCGTGTCTCTTGATTCCTTTAAGATTCCTTTAGTTTTAATTCAATGTTTGCTATTTCTCTGACTAGTGTCTCCCTACGTATTTCAGAGATATTGGCCTCCTGTAGCCGCTCCGTCATTCTTTGCCTTCGCCTGTATAGGAGCGCCTCTCTTTTCTAGTTGGCATCTTCTCCTCCTTTTCCTTAAGGGAATTTGCCTTGAGCAAACCTCGAGTACCACAGAGTTAATTTGTTCTAGACATATGTTGGGATCCATGATGCTTAGGCAATCTTCCCAGTTTATATCATTTAGGACTTGGTTTACTTGGTCCCACCTTATGTTTTTGTTATTGAAGTTGAATTTGGAGAAAGCTCCCTCACGGCTGATCACATTTTGTTGATCTGGGGCTCCCGCATGCATGTCTGGACCTCTATTATGTTGTGATCTTATTATGCAACTTAAAGTTCTGGAACCAGCCTGGGCTAGACACACACTCGTTTTCAGGCACTGCTTTAAACAACTGTAAGGCCTTTTCCCTAATTAAGAGGAAATTAAGTGGTACACCTTTCTTTGTTTTCTGTTCAATCCACTCAAGCAACAAGTTTTCTGTTTTATTTACTTGTTGGGACTTACGTGTCATTCTTTTCATTAGGTCACATTTTGGGTTATTCATTACACAAGCTCGTATATTCCCCTCATTCTTCCTAATTGTATGAACTGACGCTTCATTAAGGCCATAGGCCCTGACTATATCCACCACACGTGAGCCACTCTTAAGCTTATCTAATATCTCGATTTTCTTTGTAATTCCTAGACTTGAATGCTTAAACCTTTTCTTGTCACTTGCTGGAACACTTGTATGCTTACTGGGTGCCATGATTGCTTGCAGATTTATCAAAATGAAACGAAAATGACAAAATGTATGTAAATAAACACAGCGAGCTTCCTGATTATTGTGTTGTCCTGCACGCGTATGAACCAAACTGAATGCTGGGAGGGATGCGTGGGTGGGTGAGAGTGGCGGGGGATGGTAGTAGGACTCCCTTACTGACTCAATGATTTATCCTACTGCGGGCGACCATGCGCTCAAAATTTTTCCCCTCCAGCCGAACCGTGTAATATCAGTGTAGTGGTTGTAGGTTATTGAAAAGCTGAGTAACCATAACAATGTACTCTCCAAAGCCGCTCCATAACAATAACAACAATAACAACACAATTATAAATGACTGAACCAAACAAACATAGTATTCAATCCTCCTACTGCTCCCATCCCCTTACATTCCTCCTTTTCTAAATTACATTATATCATCCAACTTATAAATCCAAACTATCTGGAGGTTTGACAACTCTGCTGGAACGCCGGAGAATTGGAGGGTTTGCACTGTCCTGAGGTGCCTCCTCTTCTCTCACCCGGCTGGTTCCCTTATCAAACCTCCCAGGAGGTTCTTCCTGTATGCTAACCTGCTCTTTAAGTTTATTTCCATTATTATCTGTTGTGGGCAGTTCCTTTAAACCACTCCTTACTGCTTCTGGGAGTTTAGCATTCATGCAGGGAGTTTAGCAGGCATGCAGGGAGTGTAGCTTTCATGCAGGGAGTGTAGCAGCCATGCAGGGAGTTTAGCAGGTATGCAGAGAGTGTAGCATTCATGCAGGGAGTTTAGCATTCATGCAGGGAGTGTAGCATTCATGCAGGGAGTGTAGCAGGCATGCAGGGAGTTTAGCATTCATGCAGGGAGTGTAGCATTCATGCAGGGAGTTTAGCATTCATGCAGGGAGTTTAGCATTCATGCAGGGAGTTTAGCATTCATGCAGGGAGTGTAGCAGGCATGCAGGGAGTGTAGCAGGCATGCAGGTAGTGTAGCAGGCATGCAGGGAGTGTAGCAGGCATGCAGGTAGTGGGATTTCCTTCGTAGAGGCTGAAGAATTCCTCCCCAACAAGTGTTTAATTGTGATGAAACAGGCCTGTTTTGGAAGAAAATGCCCAAGAGGACCTTCATTACTCATTACTCTATCTTCCAGATACCTGCAACTCTTCAATAAAGGTAAGTAAATGTATATATATATATATATATATATATATATATATATATATATATATATATATATATATATATATTGTTTTTAATTATTTTATATGTGATTTTTTTTTGTGGAACGGATTAATTGTATTTACATTATTTATTATGGGAAATAATGGTTCTAATTTCGTAAACTTCGTGTTAAGTACTAGCTCCTGGAACAGATTAATTACGATACTCGGGGTCCACTGTACTGTGCCTTATGGAACAGAGCTTTTCACAGTAGCTGCCTCAGACTTTACTCTGTTGACTACTACTCTTTGTGTTCTACATGTTAGGAAATTATAGATCCATCTACCAACTTTTCTTGTTATTCCTTTATCACGCATTTTGTGTGCTATTACACCATGGTCACACTTGTCAAAGGCTTTTGCAAAATCTGTGTATATAACATCTGCATTCTGTTTATCTTCTAGAGCATCCAGGAGATTGTCGTAGTGGTCCAGTAGTTGGGACAGACAGGAGCGGCCTGCTCTAAACCCATGCTGTCCTGGGTTGTGCAATTGATGGGTATCAAGATGGGTGGCGATCTTGCTTCTTAGAACCCTTTCAAAGATTTTTATGATATGGGACATTAGCGCAATTGGTCTGTAGTTCTTTGCTATTGCTTTACTTCCCTTTGTGGAGGGGGCTATGTCTGATGTTTTTAGTAGCTGCGGATGATCCCAGTGTCCATGCTCCCTCTCCATAAGATGTTAAAAGCATGTGACAGGGGCTTCTTGCAGTTCTTGATGAACACCGAGTTCCATGAGTCTGGGCCTGGAGCAGAGTGCATGGGCATGTCATTTATTGCCTTTTCGAAGTCATTTGGTGTCGTGGTGATGTCAGAAAGGCATGCGTCTGTCAAATTCTATATCACTCTCACAAAAAATTCATTTAGGTTTTCGATTTTCAGTCTGGTTAGTGGCTCGCTAAAAACTGAGTCATACTGGGACTTAAGTAACTCACTCATTTCCTTGCTGTCATCTGTGTAGGACCCATCCCGTTTAAGTAGGGGCCCAATACTGGTTGTTGTTCTCGACTTTGATTTTGCATAGAAAAAGAAATACTTTGGGTTTCTTTCAATTTCATTTATGGCTTTTAGTTCTTCCCGTGTCTCTTGATTCCTTTAAGATTCCTTTAGTTTTAATTCAATGTTTGCTATTTCTCTGACTAGTGTCTCCCTACGTATTTCAGAGATATTGGCCTCCTGTAGCCGCTCCGTCATTCTTTGCCTTCGCCTGTATAGGAGCGCCTCTCTTTCTAGTTGGCATCTTCTCCTCCTTTTCCTTAAGGGAATTTGCCTTGAGCAAACCTCGAGTACCACAGAGTTAATTTGTTCTAGACATATGTTGGGATCCATGATGCTTAGGCAATCTTCCCAGTTTATATCATTTAGGACTTGGTTTACTTGGTCCCACCTTATGTTTTTGTTATTGAAGTTGAATTTGGAGAAAGCTCCTCACGGCTGATCACATTTTGTTGATCTGGGGCTCCCGCATGCATGTCTGGACCTCTATTATGTTGTGATCTTATTATGCAACTTAAAGTTCTGGAACCAGCCTGGGCTAGACACACACTCGTTTTCAGGCACTGCTTTAAACAACTGTAAGGCCTTTTCCCTAATTAAGAGGAAATTAAGTGGTACACCTTTCTTTGTTTTCTGTTCAATCCACTCAAGCAACAAGTTTTCTGTTTTATTTACTTGTTGGGACTTACGTGTCATTCTTTTCATTAGGTCACATTTTGGGTTATTCATTACACAAGCTCGTATATTCCCTCATTCTTCCTAATTGTATGAACTGACGCTTCATTAAGGCCATAGGCCCTGACTATATCCACCACACGTGAGCCACTCTTAAGCTTATCTAATATCTCGATTTTCTTTGTAATTCCTAGACTTGAATGCTTAAACCTTTTCTTGTCACTTGCTGGAACACTTGTATGCTTACTGGGTGCCATGATTGCTTGGCAGATTTATCAAAATGAAACGAAAATGACAAAATGTATGTAAATAAACACAGCGAGCTTCCCGATTATTGTGTTGTCCTGCACGCGTATGAACTAAACTGAATGCTGGGAGGGATGCGTGGGTGGGTGAGAGTGGCGGGGGATGGTAGTAGGACTCCCTTACTGACTCAATGATTTATCCTACTGCGGGCGACCATGCGCTCAAAATTTTTCCCCTCCAGCCGAACCGTGTAATATCAGTGTAGTGGTTGTAGGTTATTGAAAAGCTGAGTAACCATAACAATGTACTCTCCAAAGCCGCTCCATAACAATAACAACAATAACAACACAATTATAAATGACTGAACCAAACAAACATAGTATTCAATCCTCCTACTGCTCCCATCCCCTTACATTCCTCCTTTTCTAAATTACATTATATCATCCAACTTATAAATCCAACCTATCTGGAGGTTTGACAACTCTGCTGGAACGCCGGAGAATTGGAGGGTTTGCACTGTCCTGAGGTGCCTCCTCTTCTCTCACCCGGCTGGTTTCCTTATCAAACCTCCCAGGAGGTTCTTCCTGTATGCTAACCTGCTCTTTAAGTTTATTTCCATTATTATCTGTTGTGGGCAGTTCCTTTAAACCACTCCTTACTGCTTCTGGTACTGTTGGAATCAGTGGTTGTTCTCCACTCCTAAACCTTAACATGAGCTGATCTATATGCCTTTTCCATATCATGTTACCAAACCCTCTAATTAACACTTTATAATTCCTAACCCCTAATACCTCCACAATTTTTCCTTCTAACCAAGGGTCACCTTTCCCAAAGTTCCTTGCATACACAGCATCATCAACTTTAAAATGCTTCACCACTCCTTGAAGGTCACCAGCAGGCATGTTAGGCAATGAATTGTCCTCTTTAACATGACATTTGACAGCCGATACAGGGACTTTAAAATTCCTATGAAACATCATTTCTGCTGGTGTCTTATTTGTGGAGGAATGAACAGTTTTCCTATGGTTATATAAGAACCTACATAATCTGGTATTGAGAGAACCTTTTGTAAACTTGTGTAAACCTTCCTTCAATGACCTTACCGCCCTCTCCGCCAGACCATTTGATGAAGGATGGTATGGGGCTGGAGTAACATGTTCAATACTATTCTTACTAAAGAAGGCTTCCAGCTCTTGTGAGACAAAATAAGCAGCATTATCTGACACAACTGTGTCTGGTAACCCAAAATTACAAAAGGATTTCCTCAGTAACTCAGTAGTAACTGTGGATGTCATGGAGCTAGTTACTTGCACATCTAAGAATTTTGAAAAGGAATCCACAATTACCAAAAATATTTGCCCTCAACAGGACCTGCATAATCTATATGCACTCTAGACCATGGTGTCCCAGTGCTGGGCCAAGATAGGACAGGAGATGAATTTGGCTTAAAATTCTGAAAACAAATGGGACAACTCTTTGTCACTTCTGCAATATCTTGGTCCATCTTTGGCCACCAGACCCACTGCCTAGCTTCTGCTTTCATAGCATTGATACCATTATGACCTATATGCAGATGCTCCAATACCTTACATCTCAATTTTACAGGCACTACCACTCTATTTCTATACAATAATACATTATCATGAACAGTCAGATCTGATTTGACTGAATTATAATCAGATAAAAATACACTGTTTTTACACCATCCATATTTAACATTATTTACTACTTGGGATAATACAGCATCTATCCCAGTTTCCTCTTTGATTTTGTCAAATGATAAGTGTTTGAAATCGAGGAACTCTACTAATCTCACATATTCCGAAGGTATACCTGATTCTAAGCTGTGATCTTCAATAGGTAATCTACTAAATGCATCTGCAATAACATTTTCCTTACCAGCCTTGAATGACAATTCATAATCATACTGAGCTAATAACAGAGCCCAACGCTGAATTCTGGCATTTGCATTTACTGGAATATGTTTCCCTTTACCAAACAACCCTAGCAATGGTTTATGATCTGTGGGAGCAACAAACTTTCTTCCTAGCAAAAAATATCTGAATTTCTTAACAGCATACACCAAAGCTAGACCTTCTTTATCAAGTTGAGAATAATTCTGTTCTGCCGGAGAAAGTTTCTTACTAGCAAAATACACAGGGTTTTCCTGGCCATTTACTACCTGGATTACACACATCCAACACCCACAGAAGAAGCATCAACCTCAATTATTAATGGATGCTCTCCCGTAAAATTAGTCAACAAAGCTGAACACTCCAATTGTTTTTTAATCCTTTGAACAGCTTCCTCTTCCATTGAAGACCACTCAAATGTAGCCCCCTTTTTTAACAAATCATACAGTGGTGCCAAAATTAAAGAAAAATTCTTAATAAACTTACAATAGTAAGTCACCATCCCCACAAAAGACTGAACTTCTCCTACAGACGTAGGTGAAGGTAAATTCACAAGAGCCTCCACCTTCTGAGAAGAGGGTTTAATACCTGCCCCAGAAATCTCATACCCCAGATATGCAATAGATCTGGCTTTCAACACTGACTTATCCTTATTCAGTACTACATTATGCTCTTGTAAAATACTCAACACCTGCCTGAGTCTGACATCATGCTCAACTTCTGTGGCACCACATATTATATCATCTAAATAGGATGCAACCCCATCCAGGTTAACAAACAATTGGGAAATAAATTTCTGGAAAATACCAGATGAGGAAATTCCAAATGGTAATCTCTTATATTTAAAAAGTCCCCTGTGGGTATTAATTACTAAAAGATTTGGCTCCTCTCATCTACAGGTATCTGTAAATAAGCATCCTTCAAATCTAATTTTGTAAATATTTTACCTTTACCCACTACAGACAATAATTCCTCAATCCTGGGTAAAGGATATCTTTCACAATGAATGTTTTGATTTACATATTTAAAATCCCACATATTCTCATAGACTTAGAGTCAGCCTTTAATACTGGGACAATAGGTACAGACCATTCACTATGCGAAATAGGCTCAATAATGCCTTTCTGCACTAATTTTTCTAATTCTTTCTCAATCATCTCTTTGTGAAAAAATGGTACTGGCCGTGCTTTCACAAACTTAGGAACAGCATCACTTTTCACATGAATTTTGGCCACAAAGCTGGAGATAGGTTTACTAGAATCTACCCTAAAATTATCTAACATTTCTTCAGCACTGTCTAGTTTGTTAATTTTGGTAGATTCATCCAATCCAGCAAGGTAAATCCCTTCCTTTTTCATGAGGTCTTTCCACACAAGTTACTATTATGGGATTTCACTACATAAAACACTTGTGACACCTCTAAGTTATTATATCTTACCGGCAAAACCACCTGTCCCAGAAGGTTTATTTTCCAATTATCATATGCATTTACCCTCCTAGAACATGGCTCAATGTGCCCCTTTACTGCCTCTACCCAGTCTTTGGATAAAGTCGAGATGGACGCCCCACTGTCAATCTCAAAAGGTACCTGTTGATTGTTAATGATAAACCCATATTTCTCTGCCTTCATGGAAAACACTCTATCCTCTAAGGCATATAAGCTCATCACTTCCTCATCCTCTGAACTATCACCGCCATCCAGCACCTTAATTGACTTTGTTCTAGGATATCTAGGTGACTGCTGTGTCCTTGCTGTCCTGTTTTTGTCAATACTCGAATTTGATACAGCCTTAGGAGACACTTTTGACGATTTCTCACTACACACTCTTCTCAAGTGGCCTTTCTTATGACACTTATTACAGAAAAAGTCTTTAAACCTACAAGTACTACTACTGTGCTGGAACCCACAATGTTTACATTTCACAGCATTAATCACTTGTACTGCAGGAGCAGAGTTCTGATCTGTAACAAATGCCTGTTCCAAGTTCAAAAGTTTGTCAAATAGTTTTGCAGACTGCACACTTTGCAAATCCAAATTTTCTGCAACTAGGTGAGGAAAATATACTTCATCCACCACCGCCATAAACAACTGGTCCTTCACTCTGGGGTCAAATTGTCCCCCAAAGGTACAGTTCACAGCCAATGCTTTTAAATCTCTATATAATTCATGCAAGGACTCACCCTGTCGTTTCTTCCTCTGCTGAAAAGCCAACAAACTGCGGTGGTAGGCTGGTTTCACTGCATAATAACTTTTCAGTGCCGCTACCAAGAGGTCCAGTCCCTGGACCCATTATGTACCTCTGTAATCTTTTGACTACCGCCCACAGGATGGGTATGGGGTGCATAATAAAGATATCAAACTAACTACCAAGTCGTTGTAACGCTTCGTGTGTGGTAAATCTGGTGCACACACATTACCTAAAACACTGTAAGTTTCTGATCCCAGGGACACTAGCAAGAAATTCCTCTTGTTATCTTGCTCTTTAATTCCTAAGTGAGCGAAATTGGCTTCCAACAAGCTTAGCCAGAGCTCCAAAGAAATCTTACGTGGGTCGAAAGGTTCCAACCTTCCTTGTGATGCCGCCGCCGCCATGCTCGCCACTTGTTGCTGCTATATCACCGTTCTGCTGCAATGTCCTCGGCTGGCAATATCCCTACTACTTCAGGCCACAGTGGCCCACTATCCTTGGCTCTGATGATCCCATCCTCGTCGCCACTGTAGTGGTTGTAGGTTATTGAAAAGCTGAGTAACCATAACAATGTACTCTCCAAAGCCGCTCCATAACAACAACAACAATAACAACACAATTATAAATGACTGAACCAAACAAACATAGTATTCAATCCTCCTACTGCTCCCAACCCCTTACAATCAGTTTTACGTCGTGTTAGATAAGAATGTGCCACAATTCTTCAATCGTGCAATACCCATAACGTGCAACATAAATTCGTGCTAAATGAGGGTCTACTGTAGTTCCAAACTTGCACACGAAAGTCACTCCCTACGAGAGCAAAAGACTCGGCAGGCGATGTAACAATCCCCCAATGAAAAGCAGGGGTGCCACTAGCACGTTGAGAGACAACACAATAAGTGTCAGGGGCCCAAGACTGTTCAACTGCCTCCCAGCATACATCAGGGGGATTACCAACAAATCCCTGGCTGTCTTCAAGCGGGCACTGGACAGGCACCTAAAGTCTGTACCTGACCAGCCAGGCTGTGGTTCGTACGTTGAACTGCATGCGGCCAGCAGTAACAGCCTGGTTGATCAGGCTCTGATCCAACATGAGGCCTGGTCATAGACCGGGCCGCAGGGGCGTTGACCCCTGGAACTCTCTCCAGGTATACTCCAGGTATACAACTTTTTTTAAACTTGATCCCATCCATCATCAGAGATTATGTTTATGTTTGGGCGCTTTTTGCCTATATGCAGAGGCGAATGTTCCATCCCTGAATGACTGCAGTGATGCCCATTGCCTCCATTATTTTGTCCACTCTCATGACTGTGTCTGTTCTTCCCCAGTACCGTGCGCAAAAGCCCAAATACCTACATTTGCTTCTTGCTTCCTTTTTCTCAACCACTTCCAGTCTCATTCTCATGCCATTGCAGTTTACATGGATTGTTCTAAATCCTCTGACTGTGTTGTGTTTGTAGCAGTGTTACCAGACAGTGTTGTGCAAGGTCATTTATTCAAATTCAAATTCAAATTCTTTATTTCATGTAATACAAGGTTGGGGGTACTTACAGTTATACATTAAAGTTGATATTACAAGATGGCCAATAATATGCCTAGGTATGCCTAGGCTTTTCAGGCAGTCTTATGATAGGTCTTACTCAATAGCTACACAATGATTATACAGGTAGTAAGGTTAGGTAATTGTAGTGATTAATTAGGTTTACAAAATTTAGGTACTGGAATTTAAACATTGAGAATTTAACAATTAGTATAAGAAGTTAGCAATTAGTTTATATATTAATGATAAAGGTGATGTATTGGAGTGTCTTAGGCAAACTTATGACTAGCTTAAGTATTATGAAGCAGTAGTTGTATTAGAATTTTGGTTAGAACTGCAAATTAAGGGGAATCACAGATATCAATAAGTGTATTTTGCTGTGGTTAGTACTGTGCAAATTAAGGGGAATCACAGATATCAATAAGTGTATTTTGCTGTGGTTAGTACTGTGCAAATTAAGGGGAATCACAGATATCAATAAGTGTATTTTGCTGTGGATATGTGCAAGATAAAGTAGTTTTCATGTGGTTAGCTACCGGTTGGGTGCGTAAGTGAGATAAGATGTTTTTTAACGGTGCTTTTGAAAATGGAGGCTGTGTCTGCAGTTTTAGAGTTTTCAGGCAGGGAGTTCCAGATTTTAGGCCCTTTTATGTGCATTGAATTTTTGTATAGATTTAGTCGGACACGGGGAATGTCAAAGAGATGTTTATGTCTGTTATTATGTCTATGGGTCCTGTCACAACTGTCAAGAAAGTGTTTTAGCTCAGGGTTAAAGTTGGAATTAATGGTTCTATAAATGTAGATAGCAGAGTAGTAAGTATGGATGTTCTGAACAGTGAGTAGGTTTAGGTCTTTGAAGAGTGGGGAGGTGTGCTGCCTAGCGTTGGAGTGCGTGATAATTCTTACTGCGGCTTTTTGTTGGGTTATTATTGGCTTTAGGTGGGTAATTGCTGTTGATCCCCATGCACAAATGGCATATGTGAGGTAGGGATAGATGAGTGAGTAGCATAGTGTGAGTAGGGCTGATTGTGGTACATAATACCGTATCTTAGAGAGGATCCCCACAGTTTTGGACACTTTCTTTGTTATGTGTTGGATATGGGTGCTGAATTTCAGGCTGCTGTCAAGGTGAAGGCCCAGGAACTTGCCCTCGTTATGTCTAGCAATAGGTGTAGAGTTGATCTTAATGTTTAATTGTGGATCATCTGTTCTGTTGCCAAACATAATATAGAAGGTCTTATCAGTGTTGAGTGTAAGTTTATTGGCTGTCATCCATGTTGATATTTTTATTAATTCGTCGTTAACAATGGTATTAAGCGTGACAAGGTTTGTGTGGGAGATGACATAAGTTGTGTCGTCAGCAAAGAGTATTGGTTTCAGGTGTTGTGATACATTGGGAAGATCATTGATGTATAAGAGGAAGAGCAGGGGACCAAGGACACTTCCCTGCGGTACGCCGGTGTCTAGTGGTAGTGTCGTGGAGGATGTGTCTTTAATAGTGACATACTGGTACCTATTAGTGAGATAGGATTTGAGGTATGCTAGTGCATGACCTGTTATTCCATAGTGGTCAAGTTTGTGGAGTAGGATGCCGTGGTTTACTGTGTCAAAAGCTTTCCTTAGGTCAATAAAAAGTCCTAGTGGATATTCCTTATTTTCAAGTGCTGTGTAAAGCAGGTCTATCATTTTTACTATTGCATCGTTAGTGCTTTTATTTTTCCTAAAGCCAAATTGGCAGGGGTTGAGTATGCTTTGTGTCGTTATAAACGAGTATAATCTCTTGTGCACAAGTTTCTCGAATATTTTGGATAGCAATGGTAGATTTGATATAGGCCTATAGTTATTTACGTCTGTAGGGTCACCACCTTTGTGTATTGGTGTAACCCTTGCTGTTTTGAGTAGTGTTGGGAAAGTGCTAGTTTCTAATGATTTGTTAAAAAGTAAAGAAATAGGATATGAAAGGACATGAGCAGCTCGTTTGTATATTAAGGGTGGAACTTGAGACAGATGTCCTGATTTATTTTTAAGTGACTTGATTATCATGGAGACTTCAGTGGGTTCTGTAGGTGCAAGATATAAGGAGGATGGGAAATTCCCATCTAGGTAATCACTTGCTCGGACATTGGTATCTACCTGGAGTCTACCTGGAGAGAATTCCAGGGGTCAACGCCCCCGCGGCCCGGTCCGTGACCAGGCCTCTTGTTGGACCAGAGCCTGATCAACCAGGCTGTTACTGCTGGCCGCACGCAGTCCAACGTACGAACCACAGCCCGGCTGATCAGGTACCGACTTGAGGTGCCTGTCCAGTGCCTGCTTGAAGACAGCCAGGGGCTTGTTGGTAATCCCCCTGATGTATGCTGGGAGGCAGTTGAACAATCTTGGGCCCCTCACACTTATTGTGTTGTCCCTCAACGTGCTAGTGGCACCCTGCTCTTCATTGGGGAATGTTACATCGCCTGCCGAGTCTTTTGCTTTCGTAGGGAGTGATTTTTGTGCAAGTTTGGTACTAAGCCCTCGAGAATTTTCCATGTGTATATAATAATGTATGTCTCCCGCCTGCGTTCTAGAGAGTACAGGTTTAGGAACTTCAAGCGTTCCCAGTAGTTGAGGTGGTTTATCGCACTTATGCGTGCCGTGAAGGTTCTCTGCACATTTTCAAGGTCAGCAATTTCACCCGCCTTGAAAGGTGCAGTTAGTGTGCAGCAATATTCCAGCCTAGATAGAACAAGCGATCTGTAAAGTGTCAACATGGGCTTGGCATCCCTGGTTTTGAAGGTTCTCATTATCCATCCTGTCATTTTTCGAGCAGATGCAATTGCTACATTGTTATGGTCCTTGAAGGTGAGATCCTCTGACATGAACACTCCCAGGTCTTTGACATTAGTTTTTCGCTCTATTGTGTGGTTGGAATTAGTTTTGTACTCCGATGAGATTTTAATTTCTTCACGTTTTCCGTATCTGAGTAATTGAAATTTCTCATCATTGAACTTCATATTGTTTTCTGCAGCCCATTTAAAGATTTGGTTTATGTCTGCTTGGAGTCTTGCAGTGTCTTCAACGGTGGACACTGTCATACAGATTCGGGTGTCATCTGCAAAGGAAGACACAGCACTGTGGCTTATATCCCTGTCAATGTCTGATATGAGGATGAGGAATAGGATGGGAGCAAGTACTGTGCCTTGTGGAACAGAGCTTTTCACAGTAGCTGCCTCAGACTTTACTCTGTTGACTACTACTCTTTGTGTTCTATGTGTTAGGAAATTATAAATCCATCTACCAACTTTTCCTGTTATTCCTTTATCACGCATTTTGAGTGCTATTACACCATGGTCACACTTGTCAAAGGCTTTTGCAAAATCTGTGTATATAACATCTGCATTCTGTTTATCTTCTAGAGCATCCAGGACCTTGTCGTAGTGGTCCAGTAGTTGGGACAGACAGGAGCGGCCTGCTCTAAACCCATGCTGTCCTGGGTTGTGCAATTGATGGGTATCAAGATGGGTGGCGATCTTGCTTCTTAGAACCCTTTCAAAGATTTTTATGATATGGGACGTTAGCGCAATTGGTCTGTAGTTCTTTGCTATTGCTTTACTGCCCCCTTTGTGGAGCGGGCTATGTCTGTTGTTTTTAGTAGCTGCGGACGATCCCAGTGTCCATGCCCCCTCTCCATAGGATGTTAAAAGCATGTGATAGGGGCTTCTTGCAGTTCTTGATGAACACGGAGTTCCATGAGTCTGGGCCTGGAGCGGAGTGCATGGGCATGTCATTTATTGCCTTTTCAAAGTCATTTGGCGTAGTGATGATGTCAGAAAGGCATGCGTCTGTCAAGTTCTGTGGCACTCTCATGAAAAAATCATTTAGGTTTTCGATTTTCAGTCTGGTTAGTGGCTCGCTAAAGACTGAGTCATACTGGGATTTAAGTAACTCTGGGATTTTACTGGCAAGATTTGATCCTATAGTTGAGAAGAAGTCATTTATCTTGTTTACTGTATCAATAGGCTGTAGTGGTGTTTCGTTTGGTTTAGTTAGGACAATATCCCTATTTTTTTTTAGTTTGTGGGTGCCCATAATCTGTGAGAGTGTTTTCCAGGTCTTTTTTATATCTCCTCTTGTTTCAGTGAATCTGCGGGAGTAGTACAATTGTTTGGCTTTTTATTAGTTTGGTGAGAACTGATGAATAGTGTTTAACAAACTCCTTATGTATGAATCCCCGTCTATATTGCTTCTCATATTGATGTTTCTTGTTAATGGATTTTAGTAAGCTGTTAGTTAGCCATGGGCAGCCTAACCGTTTATTCGTAATCTGTTTCATTTTTATAGGACAATGTTTGTTGTATAGTCTATGTAATTTATTAAGAAAGGTGTCTGTCCACTCATCGATACCCATGGCATTTGTGAATTCTATAGCCCAGTCAACTGTGTCTAGCTCTGTTGTGAAGTTATTTATTGAAGCTTGGTCATGGAGTCAGAATGAAACTTTGGTGTATTCTAGGGGCGGTTTACTAATGTTTGTTAAGAGGAAGGTGGGGTAGTGGTCTGTGGTGCTGTCTGTTATTATCCCCGATTTAAGGGGGGCTAGGATATTGGTCCATATATGGTCGATTATGGTTGCACTCATCTCAGTAAGCCTAGTTGGTTTGGTTATTGTTGGTATGAGAAGTGTGTTGTTCATATTGTTGATGAAATCGGTTACTGGCTGGTCATCTGGTAGGCCAAGGTTGATGTTTAAGTCTCCAGCTAAGATAAGATGGTGTTTGTTCAATTGGTTGTTTGTTATTAGCGTTTTTAGTTGATCGCTAAAATTTGGGATGTTTGTATGAGGCATCCGGTAAATGGCCCCGATGGTTATGGGAGTCTTAAGGTTTTGTGCAGTAAATTTAGCAAAAATATATTCTCCATATTCATCATTATAGCAAGTGGTGTCACAGCAGGATACTATTTCATTAGAGTAATAGATTGCAATACCTCCCCCCACTTGATGTGGTCTGCAGTTGTGTATTGCTGTGTATCCTGGCAGCGAGTAGATATCTATGGTATCCTGCTTAAGCCAGGTTTCAGTAAGGACAATACATGTGAAGGTTGTTTTTAGGGAACCAAGGAGGGCAAGGAGGTCATCATAGTGTTTGCTTAAGGATCGGACATTGTAGTTAAGAACTGTTATACTTTTAGTAGTGTTTAGGACAGTGTGGGCTTGTGATGCTGTGTAGTAGAGGCAGTTATTTTCCAGTAAATTTTGAATGGGTGTTCGATTAAATAGGTTTAGATCAGGGTCGACGTGATCATTCATCATTTAGGTTAAATAGTGATTTTGTTATATCATGTATAGTGTGGTGAGTTATAGTACTGATATCTGTTGTAAGGGGATGTTTTGATAAGTATATAACTAATGCACATTGGTCAAATAGAGTATAGTAACATATAAACATAGTGGACTTGGTATTGAGTATGTATTAAGCTAGTATGAAATAAAAAAAAAATAGATATAAACTTCAGGGACTCTAGTTCAGGGACTCTCAGGTAAGGACCCACTAGGGGCGAGGGGGAAGTGGGGACAGAAGAAGAATAGCCGGCGAGAGGAAGAGCTGAAGGAGAAGAGAAAGAGTCAGGACTAAACCCAACAGTCTAACTACTATATATTATATAAACTAATAAGATACAATTATTAAAAACAAGGTAGCACCAATGAGTTTGGTATTGGTTATGTATTAAGCTAGAATGAAATATAGTACAGTAAAATTAAAGAAAAATTTAGATATAAACTAATAAGATAAAATTACTAATAACAATGTAGCACCAATGAGTTTGGTATTGGTTATGCTATTAAAGCTAGAATAGAAATATAGTACAAGTCAAAATTAAAAGAAAATTTAGATATAAACTAATAAGATAAAATTACTAATAACAATGTAGCACCAATGAGTTTGGTATTGGTTATATATTAGCTAGAATGAAATAAAGTACAGTAAAAATTATAAATTTAGATAAACTATTAAGTTTAAATTACAAAATTGGGTAGTAAACAGTTTGGTGTTGGTTTTAATAAGCTAAATTAATTGGGGAACTAATTTACCCATGATATTAATAGATAATAAGATAGTTGTAAGATATTTTTAATAAAAATAGCACTAGACTGTTCCTTAATTAAATAAAAAATAGTTGCAATATAAATAAAAGGGTTTAAAACAGGTTTATAAAAATATAAAAAAAAATAAACAGGGCAAAAATGGTATATAGTAGATATTAAAATAAGTAAAATGGGATTTTTACGGTTATTAAAAGTATAATTGGTAAAGATAGGGAATATGTTGCAGCTGTGTATGGGCTTGGGATCTTTAATGATAGGTTAATAAGAATAAATATTAAATAAGATTGAGCAATAAATAAAAAAAATGGGGCAATAATAATTATAAAAAAAATTGTCAATGACTTGAATAATAAGGATTTGTGGTTATCAAATCAAATTGGACTATAGGTAAATTTAAAGACTATGAGGTAGAATGGTATTGAATATAAAGTAAAAATTTAATGGGAAAAGGGAAATTTTAATTTTTGGGGAAAAAAATTTAAAAAATGGTTCATAACCTAATCTGGGAAATGGGTTTACTCATATTATTCTAATTCTGTTAATCCACCTCCTCAGGAATCTTTAAATTCGTGTTCTGTTCTGAAATACTTTTCCCCGTGGGGTGTTTCTAACCGTTTTACCATCCCCCCAAAAACATGATGAATTTTGGGCATTGCTAATTTTTTAAACATAAATTAGGTTTTGTCTTTTTTGGGAAACTGTATAATTCATCATTAGTACTTTTTTTGGGCTAAAAAAAACGCTGGGGTTGAAAGGGTTGTGGATCTAATAAGGGAACTTGTTTGTGAATTAATTTTTTTGGTTTTAAAGAAAAGGGGCAGTTCGAAAACCTATGTTTTTAATTATTGGATCCCCCCTTGAGGATCAGGGTGACCCTTTCTGTCTTGGTATGGATGGAAAAGTGGGAAAATTCAATGGATTTTTTAAGATTGCAAATTTGGGGACAACACATGGGAAACTTTTTTTTTTACAAGTGGTGGTGTTATTTAGGTCTCCTGTTTTGTTCTTTGTGTTTTGATGAACGAGATTTCAGAGGTTATTGGGGGTTGAAAATTAAAAATTTGGATAGTTCCGTGAGGGGTCTTTTTGGGTTTAATGTTTGAGTTTGGGGTTTTGCTTCTAAAATCTACTTGAAGACATTAAGTTTGTTGGCAGTATCAGTTTGGGTGGAGGGAGGTTCATCTGGTTTTTTGGGGGGATATTTTTTTTAAAATCTTTTTTAAAATTCTAGAATTTCAGATAAGGTTTTCTATTTTTCGTATCTCCTTTTTTCATCATGTAATCTGTTTTATAAAGTTTTT
>WNWK01032296.1:0-22003 GCA_009830355.1 Cherax destructor
TTCTTAGATGTGCAAGTCACTAGTTCCTATGACATCCACAGTGACTACTGAGTTACTGAGGAAATCCTTTTGTAATTTGGGTTACCAGACATAGTTGTGTCAGATAATGCTGCTTACTTTGTATCCCAAGAACTGGAAGCTTTTTAGTAAGAATAGTATTGAACATATTACTCCAGCCCCATACCATCCATCATCAAATGGTCTGGCAGAGAGAGCAGGTACGGACGTTGAAGGAAGGGTTACAAGTTTACAAAGGATCTCTCAATACCAGATTATGTAGGTTCTTATATAACCATAGGAAAACTGTTCATTCCTCCACTAATAAGACACCAGCAGAAATGATGTTTCATAGGACTTTCAAAGTCCCTGTATCGGCTGTCAAATGTCATGTTAAAGAGGACAATTCATTGTCTAACATGCCTGCTGGTGACTTTCAAGGAGTGGTGAAGCATTTTAAGGTTGATGATGCTGTGTATGCAAGGAATTTTGGGAAAGGTGACCCTTGGGTAGAAGGAAAAATTGTGGAGGTATTAGGGGTTAGGAATTACAGTGTTAATTAGAGGGTTTGGTAACATGATATGGAAAAGGCATATAGATCAGCTCATGCCAAGGTTTAGGAGTGGAGAGCAACCACTGATTCCAACAGTACCAGAAGCAGTAAGGAGTGGTTTAGAGGAACTGGCCACAACAGATAATAATGGTAATAAACTTAAAGAGCAGGTTAGCATACAGGAAGAACCTCCTGGGAGGTTTGCTAAGGGAACCAGCCGGGTGAGAGAAGAGGAGGCACCTCAGGACAGCGCAAACCCTCCAATTCTCCGGCGTTCCAGCAGAGTTGTCAAACCTCCAGATAGGTTGGATTTATAAGTTGGATGATATAATGTAATTTAGGAAAGGAGGAATGTAAGGGGTTGGGAGCAGTAGGAGGATTGAATACTGTTTGTTTGGTTCAGTCATTTATAATTGTTTTGTTATTGTTGTTGTTTGTTATGGAGCGGCCCTGGAGAGTACACTGTTAGTGTTACTCTGGGTTTTATTAACCTACAACCACTACACATCTCTTCTCGTCCTCCGTAACCACAGCTTCACATTCTATCCCCCAAACCTAGGGCAAGCATTCTCAGAAGTGTGTGCCTTGGTGGTCTCCTGCTTGTGCTCGGGCAGTACGTTTGAAAAGCACTGCGTGGGGCAGGTACCGGTATAACAGAACCACAGAGACTAGCCGTGTCATACGCGGAAGAAAGTGCGGAAATTGAGTGGTAAATTCTCCCCCGACCCGGCTCAAGTTCTTTGGGTTGCCAGTGTCGATATAGCACACCCAATGCCGTTGCCACTGAAATTGGTAATCAACTGGTCCGCATTTCTCAGGGGCTCCATCTATGCCCCTCGTTCCTTTCTTCTAAGTCTACCAGCGAGTTAAAGCCCTTAGATTTTTCTTCTCTCAGAGAAGAATCTTATAATGTGCCTTTTACCCTTCAAGAACTGGAGGCAACACTCTCCGCTTGCCGATCATCGGCAGCTGGGCCAGATGGTATACATATTCGTATGCTACAGCATTTACATCAGTCTGCTCTTGCTGTCCTCTTACGACTCTTTAATCTTATATGGTGGCAAGGAGTTATTCCCCAGCTGTGGAAGTCTGCTATTGTTCTCCCATTTTGCAAACCAGGTAGGTACTATGGGACATGATGCCTCCCACTACCGTCCCATCGCTCTTACCAGTGCAGTTTGCAAGGTGATGGAACGTCTAGTTAATAGACGTTTGATGTGGTATTTAGAGACGCAAAGTAGTCTCTCCACTAGTCAATATGGCTTTCGTAAGAGCCGTTCTGCTATTGACCCCTTACTGCGCTTGGATACGTAAATTCGTAATGTCTTTGCTAATAATCACTCGGTTATCGCCATCTTTTTTGACTTTGAGAAGGCTTATGACACAACTTGGAGGTATAATATCTTGGCCTTGGCCCACTCCTTAGGCCTCCGTGGCAATCTACCATTTTTCCTTAAGGCCTTCTTAACTGAAAGACATTTCCGTGTCCAGGTTAGTAATGTGTTTTCCCCGGAGTTCGTCCAAGCTGAAGGTGTCCCCCAGGGATGTGTTCTGAGCACAACACTCTTTCTCTTTGCTATAAATAATCTGACATCTGTTCTTCCATCCAATATTTGGTCATCGCTTTATGTTGATGACTTTGCTATAGCTTGTGTGGGTGCTGACTGTCACCTCATTGCAGTTTCACTCCAGCATGCCATCAACCGGGTTTCCGATTGGGCCACCACTCACGGGTTTAAATTTTCTAGTGGCAAAACTCATCAAATTATGTTTACTAGACGTTCAGTAGTCTCTGATCATCCATTGTACCTATACGGCTCACGTATCCCAGAACGTGATACACTCAGGTTTCTCGGCCTCCTGTTTGACCGTCGATTGTCCTGGAAACCTCACATTATCTCTCTGAAGGCGACTTGTCATAGCCGGCAGAACCTCTTTAAAACCCTAGCACATCTTTCATGGGTGCTGATCGTAGAACTCTCCTTCGCCTGCATTCAGCCTTAATTTTATCTAAACTCGATTATGGTGACCAGATACATTCGGCGGCCTCCCCTGCTACTCTTTCCAGCCTTAATCCCATCCATCACCAGGGATTGCATTTATGCTTTGGTGCATTTCATTCTTCCCCGATTGAGAACCTCTATGTAGAAGCGAACATTCCATCCTTGTCTGATCGCCGTGATGCACATTGCCTTCACTATTATGTTCGCTCTTAATGGATTGTAATGGATTGTAAGAGGGAGATGGATGATTAGTAGGGTATGGAGTGCAGCAGGACAGTGGACAGTGCAGGAATAGAGGTTAGCAAGAGATCGAGGCAGAAGGGACTGAGGGAGGTGCTTGAGGAATAATCTTCACAGTTTGTGTAGTAAGTCAGTTTCTGTCAAAAAGTCAACGAGAGAGTCAGGATTAAAGGAGGGTCCATCAGCAAGAAGGGAAGGTAAAGAAAGGGCCGCAGAGCGAAGACGCCGTTGGAGGTAAATTCTGTGTGCTCGTTGATAGTGGGGGCAGTCCAACAGAATATGAAAACAGACACTGGAACCTGACAATGCTCACAGAGAGGGACAGGGAGCCTCTCCATGAGATACCCGTGAGTAAGACGAGTGTGTCCGATGTGAAGACGGGAGAGTGTAGTCTCCCAACCCCGACATTGGTGACAAGAAGTAGGCCAAAAACCTATACTCGGTTTAATAGAATGAAGTTTGTTATTTAGCAGGTCAGATCAGCGTTGTTGCCAACGGGTGCGAAGGTGGGTAGCAATGACCGCAAAATAGTCCGTGAAAGGAACACCTCTATATGAAACTGGAAGGTCATGTACTGCTGACTGCACACCAGTGTCTGCCTGTTCATTGCCCAGTACGTCAATATGACCAGGGACCCAACAAAAAACAATATCTTTGCGCTTGCTAGAGATACAGTGTAACCAAAGTTGGATACGAAGAACTAGGGGGTGAGGTGTATCAATTTTACGGATAGCCTGTAAAGCACTAGGGGAGTCTGAAACGACCACAAATGGTGACACAGGCATAGATGCAATACGGATAAGTGCCACAAGAATGGCATACAATTCAGCTGTAAATATGCTAGCCAAGGGTAATAGATGCCCTCGCACGACGCTGTCCAGGAAGACTGCTGCGAATCCGACACCGTCAGATGACTTTGAACCATCTGTGTATACTGTGATGGCATGGGAATGAGACCGGAAGAGGTCTAGAAAAAAAGAGAAAGCCGCCGTAGGTAGTTGGGCTTTCGCGCAAGGTAGAGGAATAGAACAGACACGGACAACAGGAACTTCCCAAGGGGGTAGGGGAAAGGGAGATGTCACATGAACGTATAAAGGTGGTAGTTGAAGGGAAGACAAGAGTGAATGTAGACGAAGAGAAAAGAGACGAAGTAAACAGGGGCGACGGACAAATAAAGAGCACCTACTAACATCTGTGACAATCCTATACATGGAAGGATTGCGGAGGTCATGGGAGCGAACATAATAGCGAATGCAATGTGCAATCACAACGATCGGACAAAGATGGAATGTTCGCTTCTACATAGAGGCTCTCATCCAGGGAAGAACGAAATGCACCAAGGCATAAGCGTAATCCCTGGTGATGGATGGGATTAAGACTAGAAAGAGTAGCAGGGGAGGCCGCCAAATATATCTGGTCACCATAATCGAGTTTCGATAAAATTAGGGCTGAATGCAGGTGGAGGAGAGTGCTACGATCAGCCTCACACGAAAGATGTGCGAGGGTTTTTAGGAGGTTCAGCCGGCTATGACAAGTTGCCTTCAGAGAGGTAATGTGAGGTTTTCCAGGACAATCGATGGTCAAACAGGAGGCCGAGAAACCTAACTGTATCACGTTCTGGGATACGTGAGCCGTATAGGTACAACGGATGATCAGAGACCACTGAATGTCTAGTAAACGAAATCTGATGAGTTTTGCTACTAGAAAATTTAAACCCATGAGTGGTGGCCCAATCGGAAACTCGGTTGATGGCATGCTGGAGGGAAACTGCAATGAGGTGACAGTCAGCACCCGCACAAGCTATAGCAAAGTCATCCACATAAAGCGATAACCAAATGTTGGATAGGAAAACTGATGCCAGATTATTTATAGCAAGGAGAAAGAGTGTTGTGCTCAGAACACAACCCTGAGGGACACCTTCAGCTTGGACAAAGTCCGGGGAAAGCTCATTACTAACCCAGACATGTCTTTCAGTTAAGAAAGCCTTAAGGAAAAATGGTAGATTGCCTCAGAAGCCTAAGGAGTGGGCCTGGGTCAAAATATTATACTTCCAAGTTGTGTCATAAGCCTTCTCAAGATCGAAAAAGATAGCGATAACTGAGTGGTTATTGGCAAAGGCATTACGAATATACATATCCAAGCGCAGTAAGGGGTCAATGGCAGAATGGCCCTTACGAAAGCCATATTAACTAGTGGAGAGACTACTGTGCGTCTCTAAATACCACATCAAACGTCTATTAACTAGATGTTCCATCACCTTGCAAACTGCACTGGTAAGAGCGATGGGACGGTAGTGGGAGGTATCATGTCCCGTAGTACCCGGTTTGCGAAAAGGGAAAACAATAGCAGACTTCCACAGCTGTGGAATAACTCCTTGCGAACATATATGATTAAAGAGTCGTAAGAGGACAGTAAGAGCAGACTGACGTAAATGCTGTAGCATACGAATATGTATGCCGTCTGGCCCAGCTGCCGATGATCGGCAAGCAGAGTGTGTTGCCTCCAGTTCTTGAAGGTACATTATAAGATTCTTCTCTGAGAGAAGAAATATCTAAGGGCTTTAACTCGCTGGCAGACTTAGAAGAAAGGAACGAGGGGCATAGATGGAGCCCCTGAGAAATGCGGACCAGATGATAACCAATTTCAGTGGCAACGACAAGAGGGTGTGCTATATCGACACCGGCAACCTGAACAACAGGAGCCGGGTCGATTGAGGATTTACCACTCAGTTTCCGCACTTTCTTCCAGACTGCACTCATTGAGGAAGCCGAAGTGACCGTAGAAACAAGTGCGTTTAGCGTCACGTATGACATGGCGAGCAATTGCTCTCTTCTGCTTAAAATCAAGACGTCTCTCTGTGGTTCTCTTATACCGATACCTGCCCCACGCAGCGCGTTTCAAACGTACTGGCCGAGCACAAGCAGGAGACCACCAAGGCACGCACTTCTGAGAATGCTTGCCCGAGGTTTATGGGATAGAATGTGAAGCTGCCGTGAAGACGGAGGACGAAAAGAGATGTAAAACCTCATCAATGGAGGACGAGGAAGGAACCTCATGAAAGGCAGCAAGATGTGCGTAAAGGTCCCATTTCGCCCGGTCAAATTGCCAGCGTGGGTTACGAGGAGGTGGAGAATATGAAGGGGACCTAAGGATGATTGGGAAGTGATCGCTATCATGTAAGTCCGGGAGGACAGACCATGTGAAGTCAAGGACAGTTGATGAAGAGCAGATGGAAAGATCGATGCAGGAGAAAGAATGAGTTCGGGGGTCAAAATGGGTAGGAGTAGCCGTATTTAAAACATGGAGGGGGAGAGAAGTAAGAAATGCCTGCAACTGAATGCCACGGGAGTCACGGCACCCTCCCCAAAGAAAATAATGTGCGTTAAAGTCACCAAGTAATGAAGAGGTGGCAAGGAAGAAACCAGAAAATCAACATCTGGGATAGACAATGCTCGCGAAGGAAGAGATATAAAGAACAGAGTGTATACCACTTATTCAAGTGGATATGGGCTGCGGTGTAATGTAGAGAAGAATGAACATAGAGCTGACGGTATGGAACACCCATGCGTATAAGAAGAGCACTTCGTTAAAGTTTCCATCGGATAAGAACCATGAATACAACAAATCATAGCCTGAAAAGGGCTGGATAACAGAGGATTGCAATTTTGGGGTTCTTGCAAACAGACACCAACAGGGTAAAACTGGGAGAGCAACACCTGAAGCTCACCCCGGTTACCCCTGAGGCCTCAGATATTCCACTGCAGAAAAACCATGATTTATGGAGAAAATACATAAGTCGAGTAGAGTATCTATGGACTAGGGTTAGAAAAGTCCACGTGTGGAGGCAGCGGAAGATCTGTAATCAAAGGAGTGGGACGCTGGAAGTAAGGAGGGGTGACGGAGAAGGGAGAAGAGGAGGAACCGGAGGTGGAGCGGTGTCCATCAACGGTTCGTCTCTGCAATAAATCCCAATAGCCTCAGCTTTGGGAATCATGATGCAGGATGTGGGACCACATTAGAGATGAAAGGAGGAGGGGGTAATTGGTTCGGTCTGAGGAAGAAGACCAAAAGGTCTATCCTCAGACACAGTTAGAGAAGCAGCGGGTTTCCAGACAGTGCAGTAAGACCCTTGTGAGTTTAAACATTGACTTTTGATTGTAATAATAATCAGTGGGTTACTATGGAAAGTTTTGAGCCAGCAGAAACAAGCCTAAATAAACCTATCCCTGCTGGTACAGTGGTACCTCGAGTTACGATGGTCCCCAAAATCGCCCTTTTATGTAAGTTTATTTTTTTAAATGCTTTTGTATGTATATTTTTGGGGGTGTAAAAGGACTAGTCTATTTTACATTATTCCTTATGGGGATAAATTCGTTTGGTAATGGCACTTGAACAGCATTCTCGAACGAAAAAATATCGTAACAGTTTCATGATCATGCTTGCAGACGTAATTCTTACCACTATTATATCAAAATAAAATGCTGAACCTACTAGGTCCATACAGAGCTGCATAATTACCAGCCAACTAAGAAAACCCATGGCATGGATCAGTTCTGGTTAATCTATGGAGGCATCTAGTCTGTAGAAACCTTTCTCAGGAACTTTGGTATGGTTCATTAGAGCACTTTAGCCTACCAGGACCCCAACTATGTCACTGGTAGGGGGTCATAAACCCCTGTGAAGCTCTCTACCAAGATCCTAGTAGGGAGGTCATGGATCCTACACCTCGAAATGATTCAGGCGCTAAACCCACCAGGGCCATAGAGTGCTGCCTTGAATACCATTAATCGGGAGAAGACGCTAAACCCATAGGTCATTTGGCATCTTATTCCTTGGATTAAGCCCTTCAACAGCCTTGACCCCCGTGGTTTAGCACTTCTTTTGATTTAAAAATAATTCAACAGCCTTCAGGGTAATAGTAAGTGGTAAACCATATGGGTGGTGCACCACTGGGGTCACAGGACCAAAGGAATGGAAGGCACTCAGGCTTGATTCAAGGTATTGGATTATTATTCTGGGGAGCGCTAAACCCATCAGGGTATGATCATAACTAGGCGCTAAACCTGTCAGGGTATGCAGTCCTAGCTTAGCCACATCCACTTGCACACATCCAGACACTGGTAGAAAGAGAACAAGGCCAGTCAGGTCCAATTCATGTATTGTACATGACTCAAACGAGTGAGTGTCGTGCAGTGTTCAACTGCAACTGAAACAAGTGACATTGAAAAACAAAGACCCTTCTGGTTTAGTGCTTCTTTGATTATAATAATAATAATAAAGACAAAATACTGATAAGCACAAGAAAACTTTAGAACCATTCAGCACAGAGACAAACAATGGAAATCAAGGACCCCATTAGAGACCAAGTGAAAATAAGTCACTTATCTGACTTTTTGGGGTTATCCTAGGAAATTTACACACGTTATTATATACGATAATTTGTTTTAGCCAACTGGCAAATCTGCCATCAGCTGCATCAGTGACAAAAAACCCAGAATGAACCATCAACACGTGTTTTTATTATGCTTAAGGCTTAACTTTATTACCATTACCATGGATACTATTTTTTTTTTTTTTTTAAATTTAACCAGTCAGACTTGGAAGGGAAGGGATTGTGGGAGGGTGAGCATCCTCAGCAGTAGAGCATCTTGTGCACCATAAAATACAGTACCTCTCAGCTTTCTCATAAACATCTAGGGAGACAATTTCTTCCCCTACACACTACATTTCACAGTACCTCATGGAATAAATTCTTTACTCTTCATCCAACATCTCCCATAGACTATCTTTCCCAACATAGCATCAGCAAGAACCTTCTGTGAAATGTTGGACAAAAACTTGCATTTCATGTTCTAAAGAGTGAATTATGCATTGTTATGGTGCATAATGCTAGGCAAGCCCACAATCAATATTCTTAACAGCATTGAAGTCCCTTCTACCTCAATCTCTTGCATTTTATCCCGCACATCCACGTCCGCTGCACCCATACCCTACTAATCATCACTCTCCCCTTACAACCCATTCTCCCATCCTGCCCTACCCTGCTGCGCTGTATGACCCCTGTGGTTTACGCTTTTTTTATTATAATAATTAAACATTGAAATATTCCTGTCACTATCCATAAACACATTTCCTTCAACTCTTGCTGGGGAACCGTTGTTCGTCCCATACCATCTTCCGGGGGGTGATGGACTTCCCCCGCATGGGTCAGTAGGCCTGCTGCAGTTTTTTTTTTTCTTATGTAAAAATTGCTGGTGCTTTTCCATCCAGCAAAATATTGTGGGCCCCGGGGGGGAATGGTGGGTCTGGTGGGTGGATAATCCATCCTGCGGGAAAACCCATTCCCCAAGGAAAAAAGAAGGGGGGGAAGCTTTTCTTTTCTTTCAACACACCGGCCGTATCCCACTGAGGCAGGGGGGCCCAAAAAAAAAAAAAAGTTTCTCTTTATAAAAAAAAATGTAAAAGAAGGGGTTACTCCCCCCTTCTCCTGGCTTTTTTGTCGCCTATTGCAAAAAGAATGGCTTAGGGAAAAAAAACCTTTTTTCCCCATGGAGAGGATGCTTTTTTAACGTAATAATTAATTAAACACCTCTTTGTGAGACTAAATTTGTATATTTACAGGGGGGAAAAATTTCCCCCAAAAAACAGGCTTCCCTAACTAATAAAAAATTTTTAGGGAATTACAAATAAGTTTAGTATTGTAAGTTACAAAAAAAGTTTTGTAAACAAAAAAAAATGCCATTACCTGGCTGGAAGAATTCATAAATAACTCATACTTAAGAGAGCAAACTTGCCGTGACATTTTGCTTAGTCCTGAATCAGTCACATCTTTTGTTACTTGTTAAGTTTTTTTTAAATTTTTAAACCTAATTTCTGATGGATAACAATAATACAAAAAAAATGTTTGTGTGCTATACATTTGAAAAATCGGGGTAACCCCCCAAAAAGTTTTTTTTAATGTTATTGCGGGGAAGGGGGGGTGGTTTGTGTGTGGATTTTCCCCAACTCAAACATGTTAGAATCTCCTGTACTTTATTCACAGATGCTTTCTACTCAATAACAAAAGATACTTTATGAAAATAAATTAATCTCAGATTTTTCCCCAAATTAAGACTTTTAAAAAATTTAAAACTCAATGGTTTCCCAAATTTTTCCCCCACGACCCCCGTCATCAAACATTTTTATTTAAATACAGCGTCTCATCACTTAGCGACGTACTTTTTTTCGGGCGACCAGACTTACGCCCCGGGGTCTCTGACCAATGAATATCTAAATTGTATATTAGAGCTGATTTCCTTTTTTCTGTTTATTACAATATACAGTACACTACTGTAAAAATTTTTTTAAAAATACAGGGGCCCCCCCCGGATTACGTACTGCCCCAAAACCCCGAACAATTATGAAGGTTTTTTAAGTGCTTTTGTAAGTGTATTTTTGGGGGGCAAAAAAAATCTAATTGACATTATTCCTTATGGGAACAAATTCGTTCGGTAACAAAACCCCCTTAACAGCATTCTGGAACGAAATAAGACGTAACCGGGGGTCCACTGTATACTAAAAAAATTATAAATGGTGCAAAGGTGACATTAAAAAAAAAATCAAAGATAATTTTCAAACCCACTACCATTATAGTACAGTGGTCCCCCCTGTTTCGGGGGTTCCGGCCCCTTTATTTCCCCGTTTCGCGCTTTTTTTGGGCAATGTTTTTTTATCGGCCCCTCGACTATCTGTCCGTACCAGACCTGTCCGCCCGCCCCGGGACGGCAGTCTATCGTTGTTTACCATTGAGAGAACATTGCCCAGCGCGTTTTTTAAAATTTCACAATAAATTTATTATGTTTATTTATGGTTTAGTGATTGTCACTGTGAAAAAGTCACCATGGGTCCAAAGAATTTTCCCCAGTGGCCCCCTGGTAAAGAAAGTGAGGAACACCATCAATGAAGAAGGAGATTGTAAAAAATGAGAGTGGCGTACATGGGGTGAGCTTGCCAGGATGTACAAAAAACACATCTACTGTCACCTCTACCCGGGAAAAAAAAAGAAATCAAGGCAGTAATGTTGCAAAGGTTGATATTTTAAAAAAAAAAGATCAAAAAAGTGGATGAGGTTGAGAAGTTTTGGGGGGGGTCAATAAAAAAAAGATGGGGGGTGATACTATTTAGGGGTAATTTGTAAAAGGGGGAAGGAAGTTGGGGCAGAATTGTCAAGACAATGCCGGGGAAACCCGTGGTGATGCAAGGGATTTTAAAGCCAGCAAAGGCTGGTTTGACAGTTTAAAAAAGGGATACAAGTTTGGGTGAGGTAAGGGCAGCCAGCTCAGACAAATGTAAACTAAAAAAAATTGGGGGGGAATTAAAAAGGGGGTTTATAGACACTGAAAAATTCAACCCCAACAAGTTTTTAATTTTGGGAAAAAAGGCATTTTTTGGAAGAAAATGCCCAAAAGGACCCATTACCCCAGGGGGAAAAAGGAACAAAGCCTATGAAAGAAAAGGGTAACCCTATTTGTGTGGAATGCAAGTGGGGTTTTTTTTAAAATGAAGCCTTTACTAGTGTACCCCCCTGAAAATCCCAGTGGGGTTAAAAAAACACAATGTTAACAAGAAAATTTTTTGGGCCCCTTGGAAGGCTAACACCAAGGCATGGTCACGCCCCCATTTTATGGAATGGCTCACGGGGGGTGTTTGGCCCCAGTGTGAAGAAATACCTCCGGAAAAAAAAAATTCCCCCCCAAGTGCCCCCTGTTTTGGGCAATGCCCTTTCCCCATCCTCCCGAAAAGACTATTTTCAAAAAACTTCAGTTTCATCACAGTGAAGTTCTTGCCCCCTAACACCACCCCCTCACCCCCCCCATGGACCAGCAGGTCATTTCTAACTTCAAAAAAAGTACACCAAAGGGGGGTTTGAAAAGTGCTTTGAAGTGACCTTGGAAAGTTGACCCTAAGAGAGTTCTGGAAAAAACACCTTAATATCCTCCATTGCATAGGCCTTATAGGTAAGGCTTGGGAGGGGGGACTTCCAGGACTTTGAACTCTGCTTGGGGGCCACTGTGGCCGAATTGTGTTGAAAAGAGGGATTTTAAGGATTTGAGGCTGACCCTGACCCTGGCGACCCTGTGCCTGTTGTGGAAGATATTGTGGCAGGGGGGAAGCCCCGGGGTTGGGGTGAGTGGTGAGGGATGTGGAAGAGTTGGTGGAGGACCACAGGGTAGACCTAACCACTGAAGAGCTGAAAGAGCTTCATCAGGAACAACATCAGACAACTTTTAAAGGGAAAATTTATTCAGAGGAGGAGGATGGACAGGGTGAGGTAGTAACTTCTTTAGAGATTTAGGAAATTTTTTTCTATGTGGACTAAGGTGCAGACATTTGTTGAAAAACACCACCCTGAGCAAGCTCAAACAAGCCACATCTGCAACTTTTCAATGAAAAAAACCTTTTCCACTTGGAAAAAAATTTTAAAAAGGGCCAGAAACAGAGCACTTTTAAACCAATTTTTTCGAGGCGGGGGGCCAGTGACTCTCAAGCTGGTCCTAGTGGCATTAAAAGACAAAAAAGGGGGAAAAACCCCCAAAAGGGACTTATTACCTGAAGCCCTTTTTTGGGGGGTTTCCCCCCTTCCCCAAAACTAACCCCCCCCCCCGTCCTCCTCCCTATCTTCCAGATGCCAGCAACTCTCTTCAAAAAGGTAAGTAAATGTTATTTTAAATGTTTAATTTTTAAATTTACTACTTTTTTATCTATTTATAATTGTTTTTTTATGTAAAAGTATAGTTAATTTTTACAAAATTTAAATTTTTTTTGAATATTTTTGGGGGGAAAAAGGTTTAAAATTTATTTACATTATTTTTTTGGGGAAAAAGGTTTCGACTTTCGAGTAATTCAAGAAAGGCCCCCTCCTGGAACGGATTATGACCGAAAGTCGGGGGGCCACTGTATGCTCCTCGTTTGACAAATTCACTTACAGAGGGTATTAGGAACGGAACTCCGTCGTTAAGTGAGGGGGCTTTTTGGGACATTCAGACTCCAGTAAAGCCATATAAAAATGGTAAAAAAGAGGGGAAGACACCCCCACAAATAAAAACAACTACTGCAGTAGTAATTAAACTTACATTGAGCTCAAACAAAAAAAAAAAATTTTTTTCATTTTATTACAAGTGTTATAAAAAAATTTTGTTACTTAGCGGGAAAACGAGTATTCTCCAAAAAGCACAGCGCCCCCTTCTGTTTGGTCCCTAACATAGTACCCACACATACTGCACTTTTAAAAACCTTTTGGGGTCCCTTCCACAACCTGCAAAAAACAATTCATTATCTACATTGTACTGAATTACAACTTTTTTAGTAAAACAAACTTAATAATGTGACAAAACACTACAACGGTGTTGGCCAAACAGTATTGGGGGAAAAGGTCAAAAAGGGTTGATCCTAAAAAAAGGGTAATATAGAAAATCTTCTTGGGGGCAAAAATCAAGTCATTTTCCCTTAAGGTTACAACTCAAAAAGGGACTTGTATGTCCTTTTTTTTTGTTGTAAATTTTTTTTGCTTTTTTTCCTGGGGGAATGATTAAGAGGTACAATTTACTGGGTAAATTTTTGGCCACTTTCCTACTACAAGTGACAGATCAACAGGTTGTGATGGACATACAGGCCTTTTACATTTTTAAATGACAGATCAAGCAGGTTGTGATGGATCCCCCAGGCCTGTTTTCCCGCTGGCACCAACAGACTCAGAACAAGTTTGGAAATCCCCCCGAGGTATGTGGGAAAAGGAAAAAACCTTGTTGCATATTCTAGGGGGATCTAGTTATCCACTAGACTAGATCACAGTTTGGTCTGTATCTTAATAACCATCTCCCATAAAAAGGAACGTGGTGACCCAGAGCAAATACATTTACCATCATATATCCAATCCCCCATCTTGTCAAAGTCCACTGACACTACAAATTAGAGTATCCTCTGACTGTAACATCCCCAACCCTTCCTTCCCCGTGTGCAGACACCCCCTTCCCCCCCCTCCAGGACTGTAACATCCCCCCTTCCCAGCTCCAGGACTGTTTAAAATCCCCCCCCTTTTCCCCCGTGTTCAGACACTGCCCCCCACCTCCAGGACTCAAGTCCAGCAACCAAATTCCCCCGAATCCCTTCATAAAAGTTACCTTACTCCCCAACACTCATCATAAAAAGCCCTTTTTTTTGGGGAAAAGGTCAGCTATGATTTTTTAATCATGGGGAAGGGGGAGCCCCTAAACCCCGGGGCCAGAAGACCTATATCTAACTTACTTTAAAAGCTTTTGAAAAACTTAGTACGGAACCCAAATTTTTTTAATTTAACCCTTTTTAGGCCCCAAAGGGCCTTTTTTTGGGAAAGGGGGGCGCCAGTGCCCCAAAATTTAAAAAAAAAAAAACTTATTTTTTTTTTATGAAATGGGAGAAAACCCTTTTCGGGGAAAGGGAATAAAAAAAAAAGTACAAAAAATTTTATTGAAAATTGACGAAATTATACTATTGGGGAATTTTTTGTCGGGTTTTTTTACGCATCGGCGATTTTGCCGACTTTGACTCCCTTTTTTTGGCCAATTACATTATTTCAGTCCCCCAAATTCTTAGCTATTTCCAAAAATTTTCTTCTTTCCCATCGAATGAGCACAAGAAACCCCCCAGTCAACTGTTTCAACTACAAAATAAAGTGGTTGGAAATTGGAATTTTTTCCCAAATTTTAAATAAAAAAAAAAAATATTCCAATTTCAAAATAGGGTGCATAATAAACAATGCAGGCATTCCTGGCACAAAAAATAACATTTCCTCTGTTCATTAGTTACGTTTTCAGTCTTTACAAATGAATTCCATTTTGTTTTTTTTTTCACATAATGAATTTTTATTAAAAAACCCAAAAAAAGGAAGATTTACTGTTATATTGTAATAATTGTAAAAAAATATCACCACATTTGTGAACGTATTTAAAAAACCCCCCCGCTGGGGGCGTATTAGATGGGGTCATTTGTTTACTTTTGAGCTCATTTCCCCAAGCCATTTGCTGTAAAAAAACCAAACCCCAAAACCCCTTTTTCTATATCTGTAATATATCTTCCATTCTATCAAATGAGACCAAGAAATCGCAAATACAACTACAGTAGGGCCCCACTTATACAGCAGGTTGGTTTCCCCAGGCTAGTGCCTTAAAGCAGACATCGCCGAAAAGCAGAATCCCTTTTTTTTTCCATTTTTTAAATGCATATAAATCCCAGACAACAAGCTTACACTAACTTATATTAAGTTAGCAATAACACTAGGCATTAAAAAACACAAAAAAAGTAAGATACACCAGAGTACACTTATTTTTTACCTTAAAGTATTAACATTGATGTGTGAGAGGTGAGTGGGGGTTATTGTCTAAAAAAGAAAAATTTTAAAAAAGGAATTTTTTTCTTTCCCTTTTGCAGTAAGCCAAAACTGTGGCTTAAAATAGTCTGTGAACCAATTTAAAAAAAAAGTAAGTTTATTCAGGTATACACAAAATTACATAGAAAAAATTTTGTTAGAAAACCTGGGAAAAAACCCAAAAAATTCAGACAGTGACTTATTTCCATTGGGGTCCATTTAATACCTTAATATTATACACTGTAGGAGTTATATGTTATTATACTATAAATGATAAAATTATACTAGGAATAATTTTTAAAAATTGGATTTATAATAAACAGGAGGCTACCTTTTGCATAGTTTTTAGGGCCCTAGGATTCTCTGGTGATAAATTATCATAGGTTTTAACTTGCAATCCCCAGCAGCACTACCCCCTAGAAGGGGTTTAGCTGCCCTTTGGGGGTTATCCTGGGTTCTCTACACATAGCTGTTATATGTAACTTTATTTGATGGCTATCTCCCCCAACAATAAAATTTTTTAGTAAGTTTATTCAGGTATACACAAATACAGTTACATAGATTATTCATTAGAGAATATGCATGACAACCTGGAAACCCAAAAAAAGTCAGTTCACTGTTTTTTAATCATTTCTAACTTGGCATTGGGCTTACGCCCCCTTTTTTTATCAAACCCCAAGCTTAGACACCATAGTCAATGAGAGCCAACTAGTTAATGAAAGAGTAAATGGGGGGGAGAAGAGATAGATTCCCCAGAAAAGGAAAAAAAACAAACTGAACAGGTAGGGGGCGTCACTCGGTCAGGCGAAATGAATGCGATTAATACATGTCCACTTTTTTTCATTCACATACGTTTGTAAGAGTTTGTGAAACTTTTTTCCCCAAAAAATTTTTTTTTTTTAATAATAATTACCTTTTCAATACAAATACTTTACATTGTGTACAAGTTGTACAAATTAGTACAAAATAAAAACAGCAACACTCCCATTCTCATGCAAACACTATTTTTAATTAATGATATTATTATTATTATTATTATTAATTTTTTTTATCATAATAAAAAAAAACGCCCCAAACCCCCCCAAAGGGGCGTGAATAGCCAAAATATATATATATATATATATATATATATAGTGGGGAAAGGATATGAAAGGAATATTTTTCTACAGTTATCCCTCAGTGTTTGACTAAAAAAACGTAATTCCCCTTTCCACACTCCCAAAGGCGCTTGGTAAACAAATCTCATATCCAATTTTTTTTTGTGGGTGTATGTATCATGTTTATATGCTATGTAACGTGTTTTTTTAAAAATTTTGAAGAAAATATCATAGATGAATTAATGAAAATGTCTATATTAACGTAAAAAAAAACATTTAATGTGCCCAAGGATTTTTTTTTAGTATTTAAAAATTTTCCCCCCCCCCGGAACACCATAGCATATAAACAAAAATGTTTATATGCTTTTTAAGTATTTTTTATAAATTTGAAGAAAATATCATAGATGGATTTTAAGAAAAAATCTATATTAACGTAAAAAAGACAAAGGGGCCAAAAATGAAAATTTTAGATTACGAATGTTTTCCCCCCCCCCGGCAACCACACCTACATAAGCTCAAACATAGCATATAAACAGCATGATAGTTGTAACGTGTTTCTTATATAAATTTAAAGAAAATATCATAGATGGATTAATGAAAATGTCTATATTGACGTAAAATTGGACATTTAATTTTTCCCCAAATGACTATTACATACTAAAAGATGTGCTCAGGGGAAATTTAAAAAAACCCGGTTTCCCCCCTTTTGAAAACCCTTTTGCTGTATACAAAAGTTTTGGTCATAATTTGAACTCCCCCTATAAACCGGGCCCCCGAAAGGCGAATCGAAAAACGGGCCCTTTTTAAAACCCCCGGGAAAAAAAACTGCAAAGTCGCTTTTTAACAAAAATTGTGGTTTCAGTTTTTTTTCTCATTATCCCCGTGTGCTGCGGGGTTTGTTTTATGTGGGCACATTTCCACATGGGGTGTTTTTCTCTCATATCTAGGCCCAAATTTGCCACTAAAAAATTATCTGAGTGGGGCTGGGGCTCATGACGAGAACAACGGTTTGGACCCTGAACTCAAAGCCGTAGAACTGGGGGACGGCCCCCAAAAGGGGTTTAAAATTTAACCCCAAGACAATGATTTTTTTCTTGGATTTTTAAAAAAAAAAATAGTAGGGGTCACACCATAACTGGGGAATGGGAAAAAACAAGTTTGATCTAAAAAAAGGAAGGGGGGCCCCCTTTCATTGTCAAGAGCCCTTGACCAGCTTTAAAACCCCCGGGGAAGGGCTTACTGTATACAAAGGCCACTGTTAAAAGTTCCAAATCAAATATTAAAATAATCATATATAGGTTTTCCCTGGTTACGAGCTTAATTGCCCAGATGGCTATTCAAGTGCCGAAAAGGAATTTTTTTTCCTAACGAAATAAAAAAAATTAGATTAATCCATTTCACCCCCCCAAAAATACATTTAAAAAAGCACCTAAAAAAAAATTGCATAATTGTTCGATTGGGAGCCCCCTGTGAGGGTACCACTGTAAAAGTGATCAGTTTTGAACCACAAAGTGACTGATTTCTTCATTATTAAGTGAAAGTAGTCTGTAATTACTGTGCTGTTGGAGTGTGAACAAGGTAACCTTTTGAAGGGATTCAGGAAACAAATGGACTTGATTTTAGGTGGAAAGTCAGTGTCTGCAACACTGAAAAAAGGGGGGGGAATGTTACAGTTCAGAGGATCATCTGAACGTGATCTCCACATTCTGACATAAGATTATAATGAAAAAATTTCCTTTTTTTTTTTTTTTTACCCCGCCTAGGTGGGATACAGTTAGTATTTGAAATAATCTAAAGACTTCATGTTAATGACTAACCTCTCCTTGTTGTTCCCGTAAAACACAATTTAAGTGACTGACCTCTCACTTTTTTACACAGTATAAACACAATGTTAAGTGACTGACCTCTCGCTTGTTGTTACAAACCATTATCTGCTGGGCTTGAAAGCAAGCCAAACAGGCCTTCCCCCCTTTTTTCCCATAACCAGGTCAACATTATCCACATCTAACCCCCAAACAAATATATTTTTTTAAATCCTTCAAAAGTCATTATTAAAACACTGAATTAGACATTTCAACCCGGGGTCTTTATTTTCAAGACATATCACCATAGGTAAGTGGAGAAAATCTTTCCCATGTAGGTTTGAGGGCGATAAAATGAAAAGGGGGCTAGTAAGCCCTTTTTACCCAAAAATTAAATAATAGCAGGAAGGGGGGAGTAAGCCCTTTGTATTATTAAATAATAGGGAAGGGCTAGTAAGCCTCTTCAAAATTAACCCTTTTTGGGGCCAAAAGGGGGCTCCAAAAGTTCTCAGGGTCCAAGAATTTAAAAAAAAAAAATTTTTTTATGAAATGATAGAGAATCTTTTTTTTCCATCATAAGCCACAAAAAAATTTGAAATTTATCTTAAACTAACGGAATTATGCTTTTGCAAAGATTTATGGATGACATTTATGCATCGGGGGTTTCCCCCTTTTGCCCCGGCAAATTCCAATGTTTCAGTCTACTAAAATTTATATTTCTAGAACTCCATTTCTTCTATCGATTGACAAGAAACCGCCCATTTACCAATTCAACTACCCAAAATAGGGTGTGGAATTTGGCCCCAAATTTTACAAATTTCAAACGTGCCAATTTCAAAAAAAGGGGCCAGAATAAACAAGGCATTCCTGGCACTAAAAAATTTCGTTTATTAGTACATTTCCCCGGGCCCCCCTTACATTACTTTTGTTTTTATTTTGAATTTTTTTTTCACAAAAAAAAAAGATTTTTTGGTATACAACTGCATCATTGTAAAAAAAGGGATAAACAATATCAGAGCATTTGAAAGAATATTGACCGCCTTATGTGTATTGACGCATGGGTGATTTGTTTACTCTTGCATCCAAAAATCGAACTTTTTTGCTACTTTTAGCTCAGTTACAAGGTACTTGTCATTGTCAAACTAATCAAAAAAATTTTATTTCTGTAAATATTTCCGTCTATCAAATGAGACCAAGAAAACGAAATACATCAATAAATACCATATGAAAAAAAGACTGCAAAGTCGTGTTTTAAACCAAAAATACGGTCAGTTTTTTTTTCCCATTATGCCCCTGTGGTGCAGGAATTTTTTTTTCTCCTTTTCCCATAGACCCTTCTATCACATCTAGGCCTAACAGCCTGTTTCTGCTTTTTTTGAGGGGGTAGAATTTAGGGGGGACCAGGTTTAATAACCCCGGGGGGAAGCCATACTAGTCGTCAATAACCCCAGGGTGTAAGCCGTTTGTACGCAATAACCCTGAAAAGGGGGTTTAAGGGGAAGGTGCTAGTAAGCCCTTCTGTTTTTAATTAATAGCAGGAAGGGGCGGCCCCTTTTTACCAAATATTAAATAATGGCAGGAAGGGGAGTAAGCCCTTCTGTACCAAATATTAAATAATAGCAGGAAGGGGTAGTGCCCCCTTTGTATCAAATATTAAAAAAAGCAGGAAGGGAGGCCCTTTTTATTTTTTAAAAAATGGCAGGAAAGGGCTGAAGCCCTGTATTATTAACCTTTTGGGGGTCCAAAGGCCCCTCCGAAACTCGTTCAGGTTAAATTTTTTGGGAAAAAAATAAATTTTCTTATGAAATGAAGATAAACTTTTTCGTCATAACGCCACCAAAATTTAAATTTGATGGAAAACTAATGGAATTATGTCCCCGGGTTAGCGGTATCAATGACATTTACGCACCGGGATGATTTCGCCCACTTTGACCCCATTTTGGAAAATTCCAAATGTTTCAGTCCACTAAAATTTTAGCTATTTCGCTAGAATTCCATTTGTTCTATAAAAAGTAAAAAACCGCCAATTTACCGATTTGAACTCCCCCCTAAGGTGGCGAAATTTGAATTTGGCCCCAACCAAAAATTTTTAAAAAATGCTAATTTCAAAATAGGGTCCAGAATAAAAAACAGACATTCCTGGACTAAAATAACATCTTTTTGTTCATTAGTCACGCCCCCGGCCCTCTTACTTCTTTTTTTTTTCCTTTTGAATTTTTATTCTCACAAAAAATAGAAGAATGTTATGTATACAACTGCATCATTGAAAAAAATGATAAATAATATCGGGGATTTGCAAAAATATTAACTCCCCAGTTTATGTGTTTTGGGGCCTGGCGTGATTTGTTTACTTGAACATCAGCAAAATCAAATTTTCGCTACTTTCCCGTTTCAAGGTACAGTGGTACCCCGACTTACGATATTTTTCATTCCAGAATGCTGTTCAAGTGCCATTACCAAACGAATTTATCTCCTTAAGAAATGATGTAAAAAGACTAGCCCCTTTGCCCCCCAAAAAATTAATTACAAAAGCATTTAAAAATAAACTTACATAAAAGGGTGTTTTGGGGGGGCCATCAAGTCGAGGTAGCACTGTATTTTCCCCCCTCGTGAAACCAGAAAAAATTATTCATTTTTAATATATCATCCATTCTATCGAACGAGACTAAGAAAACAGTATACAACAAAATACTATATGAAAATAGACTGCAAAGTCGCTGTTTTAAACCAAAAACAGGCAGATTTTTTTTCTCATTATGCACTGTGGGGGCAGGTTTTTAAATCCCAATCCCCCGACCCATTCTCTCACCAAGCCTACCAGCCTGTTTCCACTTGATTTGAGGATAGAATTTAGGCATACTAGTACGACAAAAACCCGGGGGCGAAGCCATACAAAGGCCCAAACCCCGAAAGGGTTAAATAATGGCAGGAAGAAGCTAGTGTTTCTGTATTATTAAAAATGGCAGGAAAAAGGGTAGAAGCCCTTCTGTATTAAAAATATGAACATAAAAAAAAAGGGAAAACGGCAGGCCATGACCCATGCAAGGCAGGTCCATCACTCCTTAGACCCGACCACCTGGGTTAACCCCTCCAGGTAGTCAGGTCACTTCCCTTTTTAAAAATTTGTTCCACTGACCTAGAGCACAAGCTAGTCGGTAAAACCCCCCACTCATGTATTTACCCAAAACCATTTTTAAAAAAACACAACATCCCCCCCCCCATGATACTCGGAGTTTGTTCCACTCACCACAACTCTATTACCAAGCCAGTTCCACCTTCCGAATCTGAACTTTTCCAACTTTATACCATTGCTGCTAGTCCGTCTTGGTGGGGATTTTCCCCGCTATTTACATCCCCCCCTTTTTTATTCCTGTTTTTAAAAAATCAATCATATCCCCCAATTTACGCCTTTTAGAGAGAGATTAAGGCTCATTATCCTCAGGTGATTTTGTACATGGATCCTTCCCTCCTCTGAGTTTTTCCGTGCATTTACAGTCAACCCCCGGGCTCCGACGCGGAGGCGCCCCAAAAGGTGTTCGACGGGTTTTTTTCGAATTTTTTCCCCGGGTTTGCCCCTCCACTCGGGTTTGGGGTTTTTCCCAAGGCACGCGTGGCAGTGGGGGCCCGGGGGCTCAGTGTGCTATTGTTTGCACGCCCCCCCCGGGGCCACCCAGATTTAACCTTCCCTTTAGTGGGAATAAACCCAAAAACCCCAGTGCCAAGTCTTGGAAAAAAAGTCAGAAATACGGAGAATTTTAAAGGGGAATAGCAAAAAATAAAACGTATCACTAGGGCCAGGCTCTATGGAAATCCCCTTCAACCATCTCTTCCATTTGGCCAAAAAAAAAATCAGACGCTGTTTTTTTGAAAGGTCAAAAATGGTCCAAAAAGAGATATCAATGGGAACAAGTGGAAACTTTGTTGTTGTT
>WNWK01032297.1:0-22003 GCA_009830355.1 Cherax destructor
CGCCTTGAAATTCTCCGATACCCCTTTAATCGTAAGTCATTCCCACACCTATAATTATGCTCCTGTATGAAAATGACATCCACACTCAACCTCTTTAATGTGACCTCCAGCCACCGCTATTTGACCTCCTTTTTGAGGCAATCCACATTTAATGTAAGGCATCTGAAACCCGCAATAGGGGCTTCCCTCTATGCTTCTTCAATTTTTGAACATTTACCTGGACTATACCAACCTTGATTTCTTTATCACCATTATCAATGACATCTGATTTTTCTCCTGTCTTATCAATAGGCCTTTTCCCCTCAATCCCCCCCATCCTACTCCTGCCACCTTTCCCACCCTTAGCAACCTCTACCCAAGTTTTTTTTACCCTTTGAGCTGGGGTGAGGACATCGTCCTCCCCTGCTCCACTAGGACGTTTCCGTGAGAGCTCCACGGCTTGCTTGTCACCACCCTTATCCTTCGGAGGTTGATGCACCTCCACATTTATCACCTCATCCGACAGCTGACCCCTTCCCATTTCCCCAAGCATATCATGTGCTTCTCTACAGACAATAGAATTTACCTCCACCATGCCCTCACTTCTCACAACACTGGCACTCTCTCCATTGTAAGTGGACAAAGCACCCAAAGGACTATGCAACAAATCCTGCAAGTCGCCTATCAAAGGATCCTCTAGACCCATTGCCAAGTCCATCACATCATGACTCATCACTTGCAGATTCATTTGACCCCACCACCTCTGTGGGTAAAGTCCATTTCATTTTCCACCTCTTCACTCCACCTGCCCGTTGATACCACGCCTATGTCCTGTTGCTGCCTCACCAGTTCGTCAGCCTTCCTGTCACTCTCAGAGCTAGTATACTGCTCCCGATGTATTCGTTGATTGCAGTCTTTCGCCATGTGACCTGTTGACCCACATATGCGACACGTCCGGACCTGACCTGAATAGGTCACATAGACCTATTCAGGTCAAGAATGAAGGAATCTGATTTCGCAAGGTCATTTTGAATCTACAGGAACCTTCTGGAAAGCCGGCATATGGACCTTGATTCCAGCATCCCATCGAAGCTTCATGTATCACACCGAATTTTGCAAAAGCGTCCCTGATGTCCTGTTCCTGTGCTTCAAAAGGAACATTACGGAGACGTACCCAAGAATAAAATCTTGATATGTCCCTTAGCACGACATCCACAGCCGATGTAATCTCCATTCGGCGATCCTGATAACAGTCCACCACTATCGTACACACCGGCAGACAGGAACTTAAAGATACGGAACACTCCATTCAATGAAATCCCGTATAATTCTTGATTCTGGATTTCATACGTGTCCTTGACTATACTGGTTAGCAAAATATCCACATTACTTGGAGTTATAGCCCCCTTCACAATGTCCAAACAGACAGTATTTATCAGCATCTTGCACCGTTCTGTCATCTTGTGAAAATCAGGTGTTTTTACAAGTGACCGCCAGGGTTCTGCACAGAAACACCCTTTCTGTATGAGAGCTGAGCAGGGAATGTCCAAATGGATTTGACAGTTAAAAATAGGATAGGAGAGTTATTAAACTGAGTGTTAGAGGTATCGGCAATATGGAAGGAATATTTTGAGGAATTGTTAAATGTTGATGAAGATAGGGAAGCTGTGATTTCTTTTATAGGACAAGGAGGAATAACATCTTATAGGAGTGAGGAAGAAACAGTTCTGAGTGTGGGGGAAGTGCGTGGGGCAGTGGGTAGAATGAAAGGGAGTAAAGCAGTTGAGATTGATGGGATAAAGATAGAAATGTTAAAAACAGATGGGGATATAGTTTTAGAGTGGTTAGTGCTTTTATTTAATAAATGTATGGAAGAGGGTAAGGTACCTAGGAGAGCAGGATAGCAGATGAACAAAGAGGCTTCAGGAAGGGTAGGGGGTGTGTAGACCAAGCGTTCACAGTGAAACATATAGGTGAGCAGTATTTAGATAAGGGTAAAGAGGTTTTTGCGGCATTTATGGATTTGGAAAAGGCGTATGATAGGGTGGATAAGGAGGCAATATGGCAGATGTTGCAAATGTATGGAATAGGAGATAGGTTATTGAAAGCAGTGAAGTGTCTACGAGGATAGTGAAGTGAAGCTCAGGTTAGAGTATGTAGGCGAGAGAGATTATTTCCCAGTAAAAGTAGGCCTTAGACAGGGATTGTGATGTCACCATGGATGTTCAATATATTTATAGATGGAGTTGTAAGAAAATTGAATGCTCGGGTGTTGGCAAGAGGTGTGGGGTTAAAATATAAAGAATGTAACACAAAGTGGGAGTTGTCACAGTTGCTTTTTGCAGATGACACTGTGGTTTGGGAAAATTCTGAAGAGAAGTTGCAGAGGTTAGTTGATGAGTTTGGTAGGGTATGTAAAATAAGAAAATTAAAAGTGAATATAGGAAAGAGTACGGGGATGAGAATAACCAAAAATTAGGTAACGGAAGATTGGATATGAGATTGGAATTAGAGAGTATGGAGGAGGTGAATGTATTCAGATATTTGGGAGTGGACGTGTCAGCAGATGGGTCTATGAAAGATGAGGTGAATCACAGAAGTGACGAGGGGAAAAAGGTGAGGAGTCTGTGGAAACAAAGAACTTTATCCATGAAAGCAAAAAGGGGAATGTATGATAGTATAGTTATACAAACGCTCTTGTATGGGTGAGAGGCATGGGTGGTGAATGTTGCAACAAGGAGAAAGCTGGAGGCAGTGGAGATGTCATATCTGAGGGTAATGTGTGGTGTGAATAAAATGCAGAGAATCCGTAGTTTGGAGATTAGGAGGTGCGGGATTACCAAAACTATTATCCAGAAGACTGAGGGGTTATTGAGGTGGTTTGGGCATGTAGAGAGAATGGAACGAAATAGAATGACATCGAGAGTGTATAAATCTGTAGTAGAGGGAAGGCAGGGTAGGGGTCGGCCTAGGAAAAGTTGAAGGGAAGGGATAAAGTTTTTTTTGTGCGAGGGGCTTGGACTTCCAGCAAGCTTGCGTGAGCGTGTTAGGAGCAAATGGAGACAAATAGTTTTTAGGACTTGACGTGCTGTTGGAGCGTAAGCAAGATAACATTTATGAAGGGATTCAGGAAAACCGGCAGGCCGGACTTGATTCCTGGATATGGGTAGTACAGTGCTGGCACTCTGAAGGAGGGGTGTTAATGTTGCAGTTTTATGACTGTAATGTAAGCATGTTTCTGGCAAGACAGTGATGGAGTGAATGATGAAAGTTTTTCTTTTTCGGGCCACCCTGCCTTGGTGGGAAACGGCCTATGTGTTAAGAATAATAATAATAAAAAAAAGATAAGTAAATTATAGATCTAAATCCAGATATACTCGTATTAATCATGTTTGGGGCCTAGTTCCTAGGCTTTTTGTGTATCAACGTGCTCTTGTGCTATCGTCTACACTGGCAGGGGTTGGCAACCCCCGGCCCGCGGGCCACATCACTCCCGAGTGAGGTTTTCGTCCGGTCCGCCACCAACTTAACACCTGGACACTAATTATCTAATTAGTATTGAACAGAGATGCAGTAGTTCACTTCAAGGTTAAGCAGTCCCTGGAGAAGTTACTTCGTATCCTCCCTCCTTAGTTTTTCATTTGCGTTTGTTGTCTGGCGGTAAAACAACTGTACAGTAAGTATCTGCATTCGATAATAATGTGTATTTAATTATTTGTGATAAATTGTGTTAAGTATTATTAGAATTATGCCTAAATTGGTTTAAAAAACTAATGGCAACCCTGAGTTCGAGAATTTTTTTTTATATTACATTTAATAACATGGTCCTCCTCCGAAAGACTGCAAAGCTGTCTGGCCCTCTCTCTCTCTCTCCAACCCCAAGTCTACAAGATAGATATGAAGTACACAATGAACTAGCCGTTTCGGCGGCAAAATCTGATCTAATATCTAAGAAGTATAATCGCCAACCACTTGGATTCCCAACAATTGCACAACCCACGGTGACATGGGATTAAAGCAGATTTATACTGCCTCTCGCAACAACTGGACCACTATGACATGATCTTGGATGTCTTCGACAAATGCGATCATAGTGTAATAGCGCACAAAATGCTTGCTAAGAAATAACTGGAAAAGTAGGCAGATGTATGTACCTTTAACTTTCTAACCAATTGAACGTAAAGATAAATGGTAAATAGAGTTAAGCTGGAGGCTGCCACACTGAAAAAAAAAACTGTTCCACAACGTACAGTACTCCCCCATTCTGCTTCTCATCCTCATGTCAGACATAGACAAAGATGTAAACAATTGCACCTCGTCTTCTTTTGCAGATACTAGAATCTGCATGAGTGTGTTTTCCATTAAAAACAGTAAATCTCCATGCGGAATTAAACCAAGTTTTCCAATGGGCCACAGAAAACAATATGATGTTAATTTAGGAGAAATTTCACAAACTCCGTTATAGGAAACCTGCGGAAATAATAGTTAACCACACAACAGGGAGAAAAGCTAACGTGAAGGACTTGGGAGAGGATCTCACCTTCAAGGATCACAACAGTGTGACTATCACATTTGCAAGGGAAATGATAGGATGGATAATGAGAATTTTCAAAACAAGAGATGCTATTCGAATGATGATCCTCTTTAAGTCACTTGTTCTCTCTAGGTTGGAATACTGCTGTACACTAACAACCCCTTTTAAAACAGGTTGAAATTGCGGATCTAAAGAATGCACTAAGAATATTCACTGCACGTAATAGTTCAGTCAAGCACCTTAATTACTGGGAACATTTGAAGTCCCTTGACCTGTACTCCCCGAAATGCAGGCGAAAAATCCTAGAGGGACTGGTTCCAAATATACTCTCAGAAATCACTCCCTATGAAAGCAAAAGACTAGGCAGACGGTGCAACATACCCCGAATGAAAATCAGGGAAGGCATTGGTACACTAAGAAAAAACGCATTAAGTGTCCTGGGCCCAAGACTGTTCAACAGTCTCCCATTATACATAAGGGGAATTACCAATAGACCCATGGCTGTCTTCAGGAGGGAACTGGGCAGAAACCTAAAGTCAGTGCCAAATCAGCCGGGCTGTGACGCGTACGTTGGATTGCGCGCGGCCAGCATTAACAGCCTGGGTGATCAGGCCCTGATTCACTGGGAGACCTGGTCGGGGACCGGGCCGAGGGGACGTCAACCCCAGGAACGACCTCCAGGTAGACTCCAGGTATACCAGTGTATGTGGCGAGTTCCTGGGGCTGGTAGAAAAAAAAAACTCATAGCACAAGGCAAATTTTGTTCTAAAATTCAACCTTTTACCTCCAGGAGGATTTTTTTAATAATTGATAAATCTTCTTGTAGGTAAAACGTCGCATATTAAATAAAAGCTTTGCTTTTCTATAGATGTTTAATCCATCATTCTTCGGCCACCGCCTCACTGACCAACAACAAGGGACTGCACCAGGCCGTCTCATGGTAACAGTGATGATCCTAATTTTTACAAGTTTTCACCTAATACTGATGCAGCGCTGTATGACCCCTGTGGTTTAGCGCTTCTATTTGATTATAATAATAATCACCTAATACTGGGTCTCTGCAGGACAGAGCAGACATGAGAAACAATGACATCAATAGTCCACAGTGAATGGGGTCATTTATTTAGGTGTCACATGCTAAAGTGTAACTAGAGTCTTTGTAGTGACTACCGCGATGTCGGGAGTGTCGGTAATCATTACTGACAGGTACTCATTACCCAAGTGGTGTATGATCCTTACTAGTTTAGCACGCATTCTAAGAAAAAAAAAAAAGTAATTCACCATATACCAGTCTGCTGCACCTGTCACATATACCAGTCTGCTGCACCTGTCACATATACCAGTCTGCTGCACCTGTCACATATACCAGTCTGCTACACCTGTCACATATACCAGTCTGCTGCACCTGTCACATATACCAGTCTGATACACCAGTCACATATACCAGTCTGCTCCACCTGTCACATATACCAGTCTGCTCCACCTGTCACATATACCAGTCTGCTGCACCTGTCACAAACCATTCTGCTGCACCTGCCACATATACCATTCTGCTGTAACTGCCACATATACCAGCTATTTTCCAACAGTCACATTGTCACATCAGTCACCTGAACCTGTCAAACAAACCAGCACATATCACACTCACTAACCATTTCCAACAGTCACAATCAACAGTCATTCTACATCAAACACCTACACCAGTCATTCTACATCAAACACCTACACCAGTCATTCTACATCAAACTCCTACACCAGTCATTCTACATCAAACACCTACACCAGTCATTCTACATCAAACACCTACACCAGTCATTCTACATCAAACACCTACACCAGTCATTCTACATCAAACACCTACACCAGTCATTCTACATCAAACACCTACACCAGTCATTCTACATCAAACACCTACACCAGTCATTCTACATCAAACACCTACACCAGTCATTCTACATCAAACACCTACACCAGTCATTCTACATCAAACTCCTACACCAGTCATTCTTCACCAAAGACCCATGCCCATTCATTTTACTCTCCTCTGCCCTGAACATTCACCTATTTACTACTTGCAACACTTTCGACGACACTACGCGTCCCCCGGATATAAAAATCCTTTCAGGAGGTACACAGGATGTATTACGTGGCAGCCAAAGGTATGTTAGAAATTTACTATATATATGAAGTGATCCCCAAGTGACCCGCAGACAGCAGGGCAGATCTGCAAACTCAAAGAAATTATTATAACTATGACCATGGCCAGCGGAAGGCCTCGTTCAGATGACCAAAAGCTTCAACGAAGGGTCATCATCTGACTAAGACCCGCGTCAGGAGACACTTTGTCCTGTTTCCTGACAAACCTTACCTAACTTAACCTGCAAACTCAATGAGAAAGGACTGTTGTACATATTTTTTTTTTTTTTGAGATCCACATCATATAGAATCATAAAAAAAAAACAAGAATTACTGTTGAACAAGTGAGGCCTCATCACTCAGATACCAAGGAAAATGCACGACGGAAATAGGTTCAGGACCACCAAAACATTAAACCAGTCAACAAACACACACCCAACCACCCAAAAACTCCAACGAACTCATTCAATGAAACGCGCGCGCGCGCACACACACACAGTACAGTGAAAATGCAGGGCCAAGAGCTATGTCTCGACCCTGCAACCACAAATAGGTGAGTACACACACACGCACACAAACTCACCTCTGTCTGTGTTTGTCTCTCTCTCAATCATTCTCTCTCTCTCTCTCTCTCTCTCTCTCTCTCTCTCTCTCTCTCTCTCTCTCTCTCTCTCTCTGATTTATATAATTTCACGTTATTAATCCAGTGTCAGGCGATTGGGTCTTATCTACTAATACTCTTGATTGGATCGCATCCCATAAATTCCCTTGTCATCTACGCCAGATTATTAAACGTCCCCAGTAATTCACATGTGTCTCACCCACCACCAGGCGTGAGTACTACTGACAGTCCTCACCACCACCACCAGGCGTGAGTACTACTGACAGTCCTCCCCGCCACCAAGTGTAAGTACTACTGACAGTCCTCCCCGCCACCAAGTGTAAGTACTACTGACAGTCCTCATCACCAAGAAGTATAAGTACTAATGACGGTCGTCTTTGTAAAATGGTTTTCTATAGGCCGCCATCTCTCTCTCATGAGAGCTGCGCCTCAAACAGCACCTCCCTCCCTCCCTGGTCTTAGCATTAACTACCCTGACTCTTGTCTGCCTGGTGTATCCCACAGCCAGTAAACCACGGTCTAGTCTACCCGAGTTTACATTATCGTGCATTGTTCCGAACTCGCCAGCTACCACGCTATCAACCCTGCAATCGCGAACAATGTGGATTGTTCCATTCCTCTACACAATGTTATTACGTCATCACCACAGTGTAAACACTACTGATGTCTGTTGCCACTGTTCAATGATGTCTGTTGCCACTGTTCAATGATGTCTGTTGCCACTGTTCAATGATGTCTGTTGCCACTGTTCAATGATGTCTGTTGCCACTGTTCAATGATGTCTGTTGCCACTGTTCAATGATGTCTGTTGCCACTGTTCAATGATGTCTGTTGCCACTGTTCAATGATGTCTGTTGCCACTGTTCAATGATGTCTGTTGCCACTGTTCAATGATGTCTGTTGCCACTGTTCAATGATGTCTGTTGCCACTGTTCAATGATGTCCGTTGCCACTGTTGGTTCACTGTACACTGCTGGTCATTACCATCACCACAATATGAAAGAACTACTAACGGTCATCATCACCAGAAGTGTAAGCTCTGCTGACAGTTCTCATCAGCACGTAATGTAAGCACTGTTGACAGATCCACATCACCAGGACGCAAAAGGTTAGGTGAGGTTTCTCAGGTTTCGTTCAAAAATAAATATTTTTTTATCACTACCAATGAAAAAAAAATATTTCTTTCAATCTTTAAAAGCATTTTTGAAAAGGTTAAATTTTTAAGAAAGTTCGGCTTATTGGGCGTGACGGAATATATATATATATATATATATATATATATATATATATATATATATATATATATATATATATATATATATATATATATATATATATATATATATATAACCTTTGTTTGGAATACGACTCTCGTGCTAGAACTTGTATGGGTCAAAATGAGATAGAGGAAGCCTGGTAAGAAACATAATATATAAAAAACAAATTCTGATCACAATCTAATTGAAGTCCAGACGTACATGCACAGGAGTCCTGATCAGCAAAACGCATATAGCTATGAGGGTACCTTTACTAAATTCAACTTCAACAACAAGAACATCAACTGGGATCTGGTAAACTATGCCCTAAATGAAACATGTTGGGAAGATATCTTAAATTACATGGACCCTAACCAGTGCCTTGAAAATATCAACCTCCTGGTAGCTGAAGTATGTTCAAGGCATATTCCTCTACGAAAAAAGAAGAGAAGAAGTAAACAGGAGAGAAAGAGACGGTCCCTATACAGGAGAAGACGAAGAATCACTGAGCTCCTCAAGAATGCCGGACTATCTGATTCACGGAAGGAAGCGCTAACCAGGGAAGTGGAAAATATTGAGCTAAAATTAAAGGACTCATACAGGATCCAGGAGAGTCAAGAAGAGCTAAAAACGATTAGTGAAATTGAAAGAAATTCGAAATATTTCTTTTCATATGCGAAAAACAAGGCAAAAACCACTTCTAGTATAGGGCCCCTGCTCAGACAAGACGGATCTTACACAGATGACAACAAAGAAATGAATGAGATACTGAAATCTCAATATGACACTGTGTTCAGCAAACCACTAATCCGTCTAAAGATAGACAATCCAAACAATTTTTTCATGGATGAGCCTCAAAATCCTGCCAATGTATGCCAAATTTCTGACATAACCCTAACTCCTCTAGATTTTGAGAAAGCCATCGACGACATGCCCATGCACTCAGCCCCAGGCCCAGACTCGAGGAACTCTGTGTTCATTAAGAACTGCAAGAAACCCCTCTCACAGGCCCTAAGTATACTATGGAGAAGGAGCTTAGACACAGGCGAGATTCCACAGTCACTAAAAACAACGGATATAGCCACACTCCATAAAGGTGGCAGCAAAGCAGTAGCTAAGAACTATAGACCAATAGCCTTAACGTCCCATATCATAAAAATCTTTGAAAGAGTTCTAAGAAGCAGGATAACAAACCACCTGGACTCCCAAAAACTGCACAACCCAGGGCAACATGGTTTCAGAGCAGGTCGCTCCTGCCTCTCACAACTGCTAGACCGCTATGATATGGTCTTAGATGCTCTGGAAAACAAGCAGAATGCAGATGTAGTATACACAGATTTTGTAAAAGCCTTTGACAAGTGCGATCATGGTGTAATAGCACACAAAATGCGTGCTAAAGGGATAACTGGCAAAGTAGGCAGATGGATCTTCAACTTCCTAACCAATCGAACACAAAGAGTAGTGGTAAACAGAGATAAATCGGATGCTGCCATAGTGAAGAGCTCTGTCCCACAAGGCACAGTACTCGCACCTATCCTGTTCCTCATTCTCATATCAGACATAGACAGATATGTAAACCACAGCACTGTATCATCCTTTGCAGATGATACTAGGATCTGCATGAGAGAGTCATCCATTGAGGACACGGCAAATCTCCAAGAAGATATAAACCAAGTTTTCCAATGGGCAACAGAGAACAATATGATGTTCAATGAAGACAAATTCCAACTACTCCGTTATGGAAAACTGGAGGAAATAATAGCTAGGACTGAGTATATTACAAACTCCAATCACACAATAGAGCGGAAAAGTAATGTGAAGGACTTGGGTGTGGTAATGTCCCAAGACCTCACCTTCAAGGACCACAACAATGCCACTATTACATCTGCGAGGAAACAGATAGGATGGATAATGAGAACATTCAAGACAAGAGATGCCAAGCCAATGATGATCCTTTTTAAATCACTTGTTCTATGCTAGGCTAGAATACTGCTGTACATTAACATCCCCATTCAAGGCAGGTGAAATTGCAGATCTAGAGACTGTACAGAGAACCTTCACTGCACGTATAAGTTCCATCAAACACCTTAACTACTGGGAACGCCTGGAAGCACTAGACTTATATTCACTGGAGCGCAGGCGAGAGATATATATCATAATCTACACCTGGAAGATTCTGGAGGGACTTTTAACTAATTTGCACACAGAAATCACTCCATACGAAAGCAAAAGACTTGGCAGACGGTGCAACGTACCCCCAGTGAAAAGTAGGGGCGCCACTCGTACACTAAAAGAAAACACAATAAGTGTCCGGGGTCCAAGACTGTTCAACAGCCTCCCACCAGCCATAAGGGGCATTACCAGTAGACCTCTGGTTCCCTTCAAGAGGGAGCTGGACAGATACCTAAAGTCAGTGCCAGATCAGCCGGACTGCGTGCAGCCAGCAGTAACAGCCTCGTTGATCAGGCCCTGATCCACCGGGAGGCCTGGTCATAGACCGGGCCGCGGGGACGTCGATCCCCGGAATGCCCTCCGAGTAGACTCCAGGTAGACTTCATTAATCAAGGAAATCTTTGCCAAATGGATGGACGTCAAAAACTTTGCAGAGAAGTGCCACCACAACAAAGCCCAAACAATTGTCTGGAATAACCAGACAATGTCATATTTAAGAAACATCCTGAGGAGATGGCAGAAGCAAAGTTCTTTTGACAGATTTTTAGTAAAAGTCAAACCTGGTGAGCTTCAACCAGGTCTAAATAGGGAAAAGAGAAGGAAACTCTCCTTCCAAACAATAACATTTCCTCCTCCTCCCTTGTCAGCACTATCCTAGTAGGCACTCGACTCTTTCCAGCAAAGTAAAGTGAAGTTAAATTTGCATTTATTTAATCTAATTCTTTTGTATTTATGTAGATATTTTAGTATTAAGCAGTGTTTAAATTACATATTTTAGTATTAAACAATGTTTAAAATAGTTTATACAACCCTATCAATGTATAATATGCCAATAGGATTTTTTTTTTCATGGGAACGGATTAATCGTTTCCCTATACCTTATGGGAAAATTCGTTTGGTATACGTCCTGTTTGGTATAAGTCCAAGGTCCTGGGGGGGAGTAGAATGATAGCTCTAGGCGTTTTGTGTTGCAATCAACATATCAGGAGCTTGCAAGACTGCTGAAAAGAGGATGTCCACGCGAATACGTTCCCAGAGGACCGCCTTCATTGGAGTGAGCCAGTAAGGGAGGGAGAGAGGAGAGGGTACCGGAAGTGCCCCTAGGCACAACAGTGCCCACAGCCAGAAGGATAAATATTATAGCATTAGAAAAATCCCACAAGCATTGATATTGTAATAGCCTAAACGAAATTAACCTGGCAATAATAAAAAATTCAGTAATATTCCGCTATGACATCAATAACTTTAAATACATAAATATATTGTCAGTGATATAGAAGTCACTGGCAATTATACTGTAACCTCCACGGGACAACGTGTCATTTAAAGTTACGAGTGAAACCCCTAACATATAGAGGGGAGACTAGTAACCCCTTTTTCCGTACAGATTACTTAAAATATGAATTAGAAAATCTTTAAGTTGGGATCTTTGAATGTGCATAGATGTAGTGTGGGTGATAATAAAGAGATGATTGTGGATGTTATGAATGAAAGGAAGCTGGATGTCCTGGCTCTAAGTGAAACAAAGATGAAGGGGGTAGGAGTTTCAGTGGGGAGAAATAAATGGGATTAAGTCAGGAGTATCAGAGAGAGCTAAGGAAGAGTTTATCAATAATGTTGAAGGAGCAGATATGGAAGGAAAATAGGGAATGTAAATGTAAAAACTCAAGGTTTATGTGGAGAAAAATAAGGATCAGATGTGAAAAGTGGGTTATAGTAAGTGTTTATGCACTTGGAGAAGAAAGAGTGCTTAGGGAGTTTTGAACCAAGTGAGAGAGTAATTGTCATAGGGCCAGAAGAAAAAAGGCATCAGCGAGTAATAGAGAGAGGTTAAAGTTTATAAACTAAGGGAGGAGCTTAGGTTAAGATATTAAGCAACTGCTGTGTTGCAAGGAGAGCTAGTGAGAGTATAGGTAGTGTGGGGGTTGAAGAGGGGTGGAATAGTTTTAAGAATACAGTGTTAGAATGTGGGACAGACGTTTGTGGATATAGGAGGGTGGGTGCTGGAAAAAAGAAGAGTGAATTGTGGATTTATGAGGTAAAGGGTGTGATAAGATAGAAAAAGTTAGCTTATGACAGGTTTTTACAAAGCAGAAGTGATATAAGAAGGGTGGAGTATATGGAGAGTAAAAGAGGTGAAAAAAGTGGTGAGGAAGTGTAAAAGGAGAGCAAATGTTAGAGAGGGTAAGGTGCTGTCAACAAATTTTGCTGAGAATAATAAAAAGTTTTGGAGTGAGATAAATATGTTGAGAAAGCCTAGGAAACAAATGGATTTGACATTTAAAAACGGAGTAGGGAAGTTAGTAGGTGGGGAGTTGGAGGTAGTGGGAAGATGGTGGAAATATTTTGAGGAACTGTTAAATGTTGATGAAGAGAAGGAGGCAGTAATTTCATGCATTGGTCAGGGAGGTATAACATCTTTTAGTAGTTAAGAAGAGCCGGATGAGTGTAAGGGAGGTGCTTGATACATTGGGTAGAATGAAAGGGGGTAAATCAGCTGGAACAGATGGGATCATGACAAAAAATTTCAAGGCAGGTGGGGATAAAGTTTTGGAGTATTTGGTACTTTTGTTCAATAAATGTATGAAAGGAGGAAAGGTATCTAGGGACTGGCAGAGAACATTCATAGTTCCTTTATATAAAGAGAAGCAGGACAAAAGATATCAAAAAATATAAAAGCAGCTGATAATATAGTTTTGGAGTGTTTGGTACTTTTGTTCAATATATGTATGAAAGAAGGAAATGTATCTAGGGACATGCAGAGAGCGTGCATTGTTTCTTTATATAAAGGAAAGTGGGACAAAAGAGTTTAAAATTATTAGGGAATAAGCCTACAGTGGATACCAGGTATGCCTGGAGTATACCTGGAGAGGGTTTCGGGGGTCAACTTCCTCGCGGCCCGGTTTGTGACCAGACCTCGCCTGGTCACTGACCATACACAGACCATACACTTTACTTGTAACCAGGCCTCGCCTGGTCGCAGGTAGGGGAATTATTAAAAGAATTACTTGTAAGATGGAGAGCAGGATCGCAAATGAACAAGGAGGCTATAAAAAGTTAGGGGATGTATAGACTGTGTAAGTGAAATTTTTTTAGATAACGGTAGGGAATATTTCCTTGCTTTTATGGATTTGGAAAAGGTATATGATAGGGTGGATAGTTGAGAAAGTGTATGGAATAGGTAGCAAGTTACTAAACGCTGTAAAGAGCTTTTTTGAGGATAGTGAGTCTAAGGTTAGGGTGTGTAGGAGATGGAGATTACTTTCCAGTAAAAGAAGACCTTAGGCAGGGATGCGTAATGTTTGTTTAACATATTTATAGATGGGAATGTAAAAGAAGTAATTGCTAGGGTGCTGGGGAGAGGGGTGGGATTAAATTATGCAGAAACAAATACAGTAGGCGAGTCTGGGAGGGTGTGTAAAGGAAGGTGAAATAGAATGTTGATAAGAGTAAAGTGGTGAGGGTATCAGGCGAGTTATGTAAGGGAAAAATTGGATATCAGATTGGAGGGGTGTAGTATGGAAGAAATGAATGTGTTTAGATATTTGGGAATGGATGTGTCGGTAGATGGGTATATGAAGGATAGGTAAACTACAGAAGTGATGAAGGGCAAAAGGTGGGTGATGTATTGAGGTATCTGTGGAAGACAAAGAACATTATCAATAGAGACAAAGAAGGGAATGTATGAAAGTATACTGGTACCAACAGTCATATATGGTTGTGAAGCATGGGTTGTTAATGTTGCAGTGGATATGTCGTATATAAGGGCAATGTGTGGAGTAAATATTATGCAGATAATTAGTAGTTTGGAAATTATGAGATGTGGAGTTACTAAAAGTATTATTCAAAGGGCCGAGGAGGGGTACGGGTTGTCCTATTAATGGATGGAGGGAGGTAGCAAAGGATGTTTTGTGTGTAAAGAACTTGGACATACAGCAGGCATGTGTGAGTGTGTTAGAAGTGAGTGGATATGAATGGTTTTTGGGACTTTACGAGATGCTGGAGTGTGAGCAGGGTAAAAGTTTGTGAAGGGATTCAGGGGAAAACTGGTTAGACGAACTTGAGTGTTGGAGGTGGAAAGTACAGTGACTCTAATGAAGGGGTTTGAGATGCTTGCTGTTTTGAGTTACATTTAAACTGTCGTATATGCGCGCCTTTGGCTAGAGAGTGATAGTGTGTATGATGGTGAATGTTTCTTTTTCGGATCACCCTTCCTTGGTGGGATGCAAAAATCGCGAACGAGCGATGAAAGATGCATATCAACCACAGGGGGGATTGAGTGATAGCTCTATTCCTTTCGTGTTGGAAATAAGTCACTGTCTGACTTTTTGGATTATCCTGGGTTCTCTACACATATGCTGCTATGTATGATAATCTATGTAAATGTATTTGTGTATACCTGAATAAACTTACTTACCAGAAGCTTATAATGTTGCAGGAATAGAGTGTAGGCAGGTTTGTTCATGGTAACATCTCCAACTGGAAAGACGGGAGCAACCTCTGGCAGCCTAGTGCTAGGTGCAGGAGGTTGAAAACAATATACTATTAAGAGCCAGTAAAAACAGACAGCCGAGCCCATAAGAATGATTATGTATTAATTACAAAGAGAATCGTTGGTAATATGTCAATTATCAAGTAAATGCTGTCAAACTTCCATAAGTTTCGTTATAAAGGACTGAAATTTCACATTTCATATGTACATGGCAAAGTTTTGGAGAAATTTCCCTACATATTATTCACCTAAATCAAAACTGGTGATAAGTAGTTATCGTATTTTTATGAAAATATTTCGTTCTAGTTACTGAGAATGTATTTTTCCGTAATCTATTTTAGAACAGCTTATTCATTTGTTCTCTAACCAGACAAAGAGATAAATGTATGAAAGGAGAATAGATGTTGGAAGACTCAGTTAAATACACGACACGGTAAGTGAAAATGGGATGCGCCTTTGTTTTGAGCGGTGTATTAGGTACGTCCCTCTCGTGTTTAGGTGAGTCTGTTTCTTTAATTAACTACCATATCACTCAGACCATGGGAATTCTAGGATTCAGGGTAGCCACAACCACTCCAGAGACAGAGGTTTTTAAGTGCCAGGAAGAAAAAAAGCTGGCAAGAAATGACAGAAATCGTACTTCAACTCAAATCACATCTGGAGCGGAGGTATAGTCAGTGGCCTCCACTCCAAGACAACAGATATTAGTGCCAGCAAGCAAAGCCACCCCTCCCCCCACATATCAAGACAATGACATTTACCTTTGCAAATATACAGGGTGTAAGGCCAGCAACTAACGACAAAATAACTTTCATCAGTGGATTGCTCACATAATCAATCGCAATATTTGCGGCTTTCACTGAGACCCACATAAAGGATCACTTTGAAAATGAAATATAGATCCCAGGTTATAACCTATATAGGTGCCACAGAGTAAACAGACAAAAAGGGGGGTAAGGGAGGGTTGGCCTGTGTGTCACAGAGTCGCTCATTTGCTTGGAACTACTAAACTAAATGATGTAGTTGAAATTTTGGCATTAAGGATCGAAAAAACAAAACGGTTGTTCTTTGATTTGTATTCCCTGGAACGCAGGCGAGAAAGATACATGATAATATACACTTGGAAAATCCTAGATGGATTAGTACCAAATTTGCACACGAAAATCACTTCCTACGAAAGCAAAAGACTTTATAGGCGGTGCAACATTCCCCCCATTGAAAAGCAGGGGTGTCACTAGTACACAATAAATGTAAGGGGGCCAGACTGTTCATCTGCCTCCCAGCATACATAAGGGGGATTACCAATAGACCCCTGGCCGTCTTCAAGAAGGAGCTGGACAGGCACCTAAATTCAATACCTGACAGTCCTCGATGACGCACTGACTTTCTTGGGTTATCCTGGGTGGCTAACCCTCCGGAGTTAAAAATCCGAAGAAATCTTACTTACTATTACCAGCGGGGCTGTAGTTCGTACGTCGTTCTGCGTGCGGCGAGAAGTAACATAAGATAAGATTTCTTCGGATTTTTAACCCCGGAGGGTTAGTCACCCAGGATTACCCAAGAAATTCAGTGCGTCATCGAGGACTGTCTTATCTCCATTGGGGTCCTCAATCTTGTTCCCCAGGATGCGACCCACACCAGTCGACTAACACCCAGGTACCTATTTGCTGCTAGGTGAACATGACAACAGGTGTAAGGAAACACGTCAAAATATTTTCACCCCTTCGGGAATCGAACCCAGGCCCTCCGTGTGTGAAGCGAGAGCTTTAGCCACCAGGCCTGGTTGAGATCACTCCCTGATCCACCGTGAGGTCTGGTAACAGACCGGGCCTCGGGGGCGTTGACCCCGTAACCCTCTCCAGGTATACCATACCATTATGTAGAAAAGGAATGGAGGGAGTGGGTCTTCCTGCAGAACATTTTCATCAGCTGAAGTGATTTTAGGCTCGCCAAATAAGAGAATTGAATTTTTGCTGTAGCCAGCTGTAATAAAGGGGAGACCAGAGAACAGCTCTCGAACGGCTGCCAGTCATAATGGATTTATAAGGGGAAGCTCATGCTTATTACAATTACTAGATTATTATGACAATCAGAGGCCTTGGAAGAAAATCAAAATGTATATGTGATTTTCACGGACTTTTTAAAGGTATTTGACAAATGCGACCATAAGTAGTGGAATAAATATTCAATTTACTAATAAATAGAACACAATTAAAAAACCTAACCTTAACAAAGACAGAGGTCTTAATAGAAGACACGGAAGTATTGTAAAGTGAACATCAACAAAGTTTTCCAATGGGCAACGGAAAATGACATGATCTGTGGTGAGAAAATCCATTTGTTCTGATATGGAAAGAATTAGCAGTTGAAACAAGATGCAATAATGAAAGGAACAGGTAAAATACCTAGGTATAATTAATTTTTTATGAACTATCATTGAAAAGCAAATGCCACGGAGATAAAAAAAAAACTGGAATGATAATGAGAATTTTTAAAACAAGGGAATAATGGCATTTGGTGACCTTATTTCAATAATTTGTGCTCTCTCGTTTATAATATTGTTCGGTGTTGACGGCTCTGTTTAAGACAGGAGAGATATCAAAACTGAAAAGGTACAGAGATAGTGTATTGTTTGTCAAGTATTCAGACTACTGGGAACGCCTCAAAGTACTTGGATTGTACTCTCTGGAGCAAGGAAAGAGATACCGATAATATATAAACGGAAGATACTTGTAGTTCTTGTCCTAAACCTACACGGTGCCATAATAATGTAATGAATCGATAAATGTGTGAGGAAGTGTGAAATATATTTAGTGAAAGGTAGGAGCGCCATGGGTACAAAAAAAAAAGCACCGTGTCATCATTCGTGGTCGAAGACAATTGAACCTGCCACCAGCAGATTGAATATTGCCGGAATAAGTGAAGAATTCTTCAAGAGGAAATTAAACTACTATCTTTACGATGGACCAGATCACTTGGGTTGCGATGGCTATGTGGGCCAGCGGGCCGCCAGCAGCAACAGACTAGTACATCACTGGCAAAATATATTACATATCTATGAGTACAAAAAATATACTGTTAACAGTATTTATCGAGAAGACCTTAAGTTCGCCAGGGAATTCTCAACTGTAAGTCCCTGGTGGACAAAACGTTTTTTTTTTTTCAATAAATGCCATAAACCGCAACTGTTTTATTTAGCAAGAACATGTAATCAACAGGAAAGCCGCCTGGCCACAGGCTGATTAACGAGCTAAGAAAAAGATATCGAAACTAGGGTCAAAGGTATATCACAGGTATATATCTTTGGCCGTAGCTATTACATGGGCGAGATATTTTACCTGATGGAGCGTGAGAGGCAAGACTCCTCTGGGGGTTTCTCTGGCGTAAATATGTTATAATGGCTTGCTGCAGAATATTTTTACCTCTCTAGGCAGCGTCAGCTAAACAGAACCAAGGAAACTATGTTCGGCATTGGGATTTGGCATCTTAAAAGCAGGAGAAACCTCGCATTAAGAGAGACAAGTCTGACGTTTGTTTTTCTTTAGTTTATCTGAGGGAGAAAAATTAGATAAATCCTCTGGATGAAGATTCATAACATCTTATGAGCATCGCCACTGGGCCAGCCTGTCAGACATCTGTGTAGACCTGACAGCACCACACATGACAAGGGAAACAGCAGCGCAGAGCAGTGAAAGTTTTTAAGGCATTTTCAGGAAGCTCAAACCGAAAACTTTCCAAAAGATGAAATAGACAGTGATGCTGCGGACAAAGAGATCATTTTGAAAGCTGACCACTCAAGTCTGCGAAACTTGTTTGTTGGAGATCAAAAGAAGGCGTAACTTTAAGTCAATAAGACATGACGGCAAAATAAAAAAATAAAAACTGGCGGCTGCTGCTGACGTGCTCAGAGAACAGGAATATAATAATAATAATAATAATAATAATAATAATAATAATAATAATAATAATAATAATAATAATAATAATAATAATAATAAAAATAATAATATTATTATTATCAAATTAAAAATAATGATTTGTAATGATTGAGATTATAATAAGACAAATAAAAAGAATAGAACAACGACGATGAGTTATTAACTAAGGATAACTCATGAAAGTCAAGCTGTGTGGTATATTTCCAGTGAGGTCATTTGTTCCCTGGCTATGACCCATGACAGTCGGTTAACATTTAGGTACATACCTATAAACAGGTGAACTGAGGCAGGAGGCAAAATAAAAAAAAGGATCATACTCGTACATATTATCTCGCTAGTGACTAATTTCTGGTTCCCTTGAAGTAAGATGAACACACTGCCACTCGCTGCCACTTAAGAGGATGCCAGGTGATGAGAGTTGGGAAGATAGCATGGTGGCTGACTTGTGCGTTACAATTAAACGTAAACTTCGTTTCAGAGAGATTAATGTTTACAGGCGCTGTCAAAAGCGGAAACTACTCTTGTGTTGCTACGTGTGAAACATGCTGGAGGAACCTATCAAGTTCATCTATTTACATTTATATGATGCATACAGTATCGAAACAAAATTGTTTTATTGTTTTATACCATAGATACAATAAATTAGCGGAGGAATCGCGATTTTACAACACTTAATAAATTAATGTCCTGAATATTTAATGGGGTACCTGGTCAGTTTCATAAAATTGATGTCAGCCGAGTGACCAAAAACTAATTATAACTGTCAAAGACCAGCGCGATATTATAATGGAGCTTTATATTTGACAGTGGGAGTCGAGGTACTTTTATGAACTCTGGACGATGTTTGTGCAAAAACTTGTTAGAAGCTTTCAGCGACCACCTGTGTTAGATTGTGCTGTGTCTGCTGGCTGATGTACCCACACGTCTACGTGTCGTCTGGTTGATGTACCCATACGTCTATATGTCTCCTGGTTGATGCATCCACACGTGTTAGATAGTGCTATAAGTCGGCTAGTTGAGGCTCCCACAGGTGTTAAAAAATGATGAGTCAGCTAGTTAAGGCTTCCACAGGTGTTAGAAAGTGGTATGTGTGGAGAAAATTCTCCAGAAGGGGTATCACTCAGCCCCCCTCAGCCCTCTGAGAGACTTAGCCCTCCCAGAATGGGCTTTCCTCTCATTCATAGTTCTTGTTGCAACTACAAGTGAGAGTTAAACCAGAGTAATTACTCTTTCCCCTTAGCAAAGAAATTAACCGTAAACCTGCACCCACTTTATCTACAAGTTGGGACTATTTTGAATTGCAGTCTATAGCTAGATAACAAGAAATCTACCTTCTTGTATTGAATACTGATGCGATTTGTAGCAAGAAAAGATATAAAGCTGAACTCAGCAGTTCTTTTCTGAGGAGGGTGTACTGCTGGGCGCTTGGGCAGAGGACAAGCTAGGTTGAATTCAGACATGAGAGTGTGAACACGTCACAAATCTCCCACTGAGAACAAAGAAAATACTGACTTTGTGCGGTAAACTCCGAAATACTGTCAATCTGAACTAGGAAACTGGTGGTAAAAAGGAAACACAAGTAAAGTTTGTGTCGCAGTATGCATTCAAGTGTTATGAACAAAGGTACACGGATACCCTATCGCATGACCCAAGTGACTCCCTATCAACGAGTGAGAGACATAATTACACATCTGTAGCAGCTTACTCAAGACCGATACCGGGGTCATACTTTCCCTACCACAAACAAGGGAAAATTGGGTCGGTTGCAATACCCAAGTCCGTCCAGTCATACCCCACACCCAATTATGTTAGCTGCAGCTGATAGGTAGGGGTGAAATTTGACTGGAATTACCAATAAACCCCGTCATGTGTGGGTGATCTCACGCAAACCAAGTGAGTACTACTAAAAGTTTGAAATAAGGAATGAAATGCTGAAATATACTCTCCTTTGGGGCAAATTGGTATTTAATACTTGTCAATATTTAGCTCGGAGGTGGGGCTACCACGACTCAAGCGAAGGAGACTTCTTGACCGCGGCTGCAAGAGGTCTGAGTCATCACTGAAGCTAAGTATATTTCAGCTTATGTCGGCAAGTAGACTTCGCTGGTAAATTACCCCACACTATGTGTCGGCTAATTGAGGTGCCCACAGGTGTTAGAAAGTGCTATATGTCAGCTAGTTGAGGCGCCCACAGGAGTTGGGAAGTGCTATGTGTCGGCTAGTCGAAACGCCCACAGGTGTTAGAAAGTACTATGTGTCGGATAGTTGAGGTGCCCATGATTGTTGGAAAGTGTCATGTGCCAGTTGATTGAGGAGAGCACCAATGTTCGAAAGCACTAAGTGTCAGTTGAGGTGTATACTAGTATTAGAAAGTGTTGTTATTATTATAATCAAAAGAAGCACTAAACCACAAGGGTTATACAGCACGACTGGTCAGGAAAGGATGCAGGGAGAATGGATTGTACCTGGAGTTTACCTGGAGAGAATTCCAGGGGTCAACGCCCCCGCGGCCCGGTCTGTTACCGTAGGTAGTTGGGCTTTCGCGCAAGGTAGAGGAATAGAACAGACACGGACAGCAGGAACTTCCCAAGGGGTACGGGAAAGGGAGATGTCACATGAACGTATAAAAGCTGAAGGGAAGACAGGAGTGAATGCAGACGAAGAGAAAAGAGACGAAGTAAACAGGGGCGACGGACAAATAAAGAGCGCCTACTAACATCTGTGACAATCCTATACATGGAAGGATTGCGGAGGTCATGGGAGCGAACATAATAGCGAATGCAATGTGCATCACGACGATCGGACAAGGATGGAATGTTCGCTTCTACATAGAAGCTCTCAACCGGGGAAGAACGAAATGCACCAAACCATAAA